>OMLB01028701.1:12298-35612 GCA_900302555.1 Myripristis jacobus | reverse complement strand
ACTCACCATCCCAACCACGGACTGTTTGAGTGGCTGCCCTCAGGCAAGCGGCTTCGCTCCATCAAAGCCAGGACTGAGAGGCTGAGAAGGAGCTTCTTCCCCCAGGCCACACGGATCCTGAACTCATAACACAAACACTTATAGCAGACCACAACACCACGTACCACCCACCTGCTGTATCAGACAGCTCAGCACCTTACTACCCCCTGCTGTCTGATGCAGGCACATAGCAACATGTAAAGACTGGAGGGGATGGGGTGACTCCATGGCCGGACCAAGTCTGTCAGCTCCTGCATCCCAGTACCGGGCGTCGGGTTCTGTCACTTGGTCTTATGGTTTCACACAAACTCTGAACCTCCATCGTAGCGTGTTGTTCCTCAGGGTCAATTCTTCTTTGGTGCTTATTGTATATTGATATTTATTGTACATAGGCTGTATATTGTATATAGGAGTGTTATATATACTTTTATTTTGTTCTTTTATATTTTATTTATTTATTTATTTTTTACCTATTTTTATTCTTCTATTTTTTACTTGCACAGTGCTGGAGTTGTTGCAATCACATTTCACTGCTGTTGTACCTGTACATTCAAGCATGTGACTAATAAAAAACTTGAACTTGAACTTGACACAAAGTCAAAACATATTTAGTCGTACATAATCAGCTAAACAAAAGAAATTTGAAGACTCATCTTTCCACAAACTACACCTCTCAGCTCATCATAAAAAGGACAAAAGAACATTAAGTGAATTTCGGTTGCATTTTCTCCATAGTCACAGTTTATGTGGTGACTGAATCAAAAATAAATTAAAATTAAAATGATGTATACAATATCCAGCTCAGTAATGTAGTGTAAATCTACATTTTTCAGAATTCCTCTTTGATGGCTGCTGATTTTTAAAACATTTTTACAATTCTGTTTGATGCATGTATTGACTTCTCTTTTTTTTTTTAACAACACACACACACACACACACATCACTACTTTCACCAAACTATACCACAGTTTGCGGAGCTCTCAGACAGACCAGGGCAAACATCACTGTTTATTAGTAAGTTAATGTCACATAAACAGCCAGCTCGCTTTGTCAGAAAATTTATTGCAATAATAAAATAATATAATAATACAAATGAGACTGAAATGTGTTTCAGGAATTGCACAGCATCTTTCATGAAAATATGTAGCCCAGTAAGAGTATTTTATCATCAATGTGAATTTTACATTAAGCAATGGTGCAATCAAAGCTTTCGGAATAAAGAATTTCTGTATAAATAGGTATAAACTGTAATGATGAAGGCTATGAACAATAATATCACATTCATCATTATAGAGTGATTATAAAGAGGCTAAAAATGTGCCTTGTTGACTATGAATCTTGGATATGGATATATAATTCAAATAGATGTAATTTTGTGTTGAACCAACCTTTAATAGCTGAACTCTCCATTCATTTCCAAGTGAAGAGTTGTATTCAGAATTGAGGTATCTGCCATCTGTTGAGAGTGCCACCTACTTTTACAAAATGATTGATAAGACAAATTTAAACATATTACAGTATTTCTTAACAGATAATACCTTACACAATCAAGCTGAGCAAACAAATTATACCTTTACAGACTGTTTCCTCTGTATTTTAGATACATAGGTGGGTTGGGTAATGCTTTTTTCAAAGAAGTAAAATAAGTGGGCCATTGGAAGAAAAAAAAACTCTTTCAGTGTTCACTCTGAGTTTTAAAAATGGTGAAAGAATGAGACACAAACTCTCAGATGCCTGTGAACTAGCAGCAGCATGATCGGTGGCTCCTTCTTGACATGAAATCAGCATTGAGCTTTCTTCTCCTAAAAGCTTTCTGTATCACTAATATGTGGGCCACATGTTTTTTTTATTATTATTTTTTTAAGATTCACTTCTATTCTGTGACTTTGACTCCAGTTGTGCCCTCCAGGCGGTGAGCACTTCATCATCTTCAGCCTCTGCAGCAGCCCGAGCTCTGATCCTCTGCCTGGTTTGAGCGAGGAAGGCAGCAACATCATCCTCCTCCTCGTCTGTTTCCTCTCTCCTACTCCTTCTCCCCTCTGTCTCGCTGCTTTCATATCGATGAGTGAACTTTCTCTTCGCAGAGAAGTCGTGGTAGCTCTCCGTCCCCTCATCGCTCTCTTCATAACCTGCATGCAACCTCCCTGCCCGGTTGTAGCTGTGGGATTGCGTGAATCCATTTGAAGCAAATTCTGTATCTAATGGGGATCTTGCACCCCGGTAAATGTGCTCTGGGCTGGTGTCTCCACTTGGTGAATCTGAGTCCTCACAAAACCTTGACCTGTATCTTGATGTAATGCCATAGCCCTCTTCTTCTTCCTCAGCACAGGAGGCCCTCCGGCTTGAGAAGTCAAATTCAGAGGCAGAGGCATCAAGATCATCGTAGGGATCCACTGATGGGCCGGCGTCTGTTCCATCTGCATTCAAAGAGGAGGCCGATTTCCTCGGTGGAGGCCTGACACTTTTCAGCCAGTCGTCAATGCTCGTGTTCTTATTTTTCTCCAGAGCTGTGTTGAGATTCAAGCACCCAGAGAGGCCAAAGGTCCTTGTCGGTTTTTCTTTTTTCTTTTTCTCCTCAAGAAATTCCTCCTCTTTCCTCTTCTTCTCCTCCTCTTCTTCATCTTCGTCCTCCTTTGGTTTCTTCTTCTTGTAGAGAGTGCTGCGCTTGTTGTCCTCCAGGATCTTCTTCTTTTCATAGGTAGCCATCTTGTCCCGCATCTCAGATTTGATCTCCTTGTCCATTGAGTCCAGTTTGCGCATGTCGACCTGGTCCTGGAATAGGCTGTAGAGGGGAACACTAGTGGTGGTAATTTTGTTTTTCCTGGCGGCCAGGCTGGAGCCTAATTCAGAGCCTCTTCCAGTGAGGCCTGAGAGACTAGATGATGCAGCACCTGAGTGAACTGACTCTGTCCTGCCACGGCCTTGAGACAGCCGACTGGAGTACGAAGCCCCACTCAGCATTGATGCTTTGTCATCTTCAGCACCCCGTCCTGAAACCATGCTCGAGGCACCACCAAAGCTAAGTACTGATCCTGCGCGTGAAGGAGGGGGCAGGCTCATCTCAGCCTGTTTATGCATGATCGTTTCAGAGACAACATTAGCGATCCAGTTCTGGATGCTGGTTAAGTTGACCATGGGTTCACCTCCGGGGCCTTGGACTGTAGGCACTGGGACTATGGGAGGAATGGGAGGGAAAGGAAGTGATGGGGCTGTAGATTGTGCTGATCTGGTACTGCGAGCCTGTGATACAGAAGATATGACAGACGACCTACCGCTGAGCATGGACATGTTGTCATCATTGGCAACACTCGGCGGGCCTGTGACTCCAGCTCCAGCCCAGAAGGCAGAAAGTGGTATGGTGCCTCCACTGATGCAGCTCTCTGTCTCCCAGCCACACATCGACTGACTTTCTTCTAAATTTTTCCTTGAGCGCTCCAGAACCTCCTCACGTCTCTGCCTCCTTTTGGCTGTGGCAGAGTCCTCTCCCCGGCTCAGTTCTATAATCTCATCCTTGTTCTCTTCCCCATAACGTCTCTGCTGCTTCAGCTTCCAAGATTGGTAGGCTGTCAGGTTGACATCTTGCAAGGACGGTGGCTGAGCTTCTCCCTCGCCGTCTGCCTTCTCTCCTGCAACAGAGCTTTTTTCCCCATCCTCTCCATCTTTCTTGTTCCAGCCAAACTGGATCCTCTTGATGCGCCAACGCTCCAGAGGTGTAAGCTTCTCTTTGTTCTTCTGGCAGAAGTTGTACATGGAGCTGGTGTCAGAGAGAATGCTCTCCACCTCATCATCAATCTTTGTCTTTCCTCCTCCTTCCGTGGCGGTGCTCTCGCTTCCTTCATCATCATCTGTCTTTCGGTAGCGAGCAGCGGCTTGTTCCTCGATCTCCCTAAGGCGCTGTTTCCAAAGATCTGAATAGCTTGTGCAGCTGGAGGTGGACATTGCATCGGAGGGCGGTCGTCTGTTGCGTCGTTTCAGTCGTTCTTTCACAGCGCGTACGTCCTCGCTGGTGACGCTCTCCAGGTCAGCGTCTCCATCTTCTCCACCCTTCTTTGGCCGGCCCCCGAGGAGTGATTCCATATCCTCTCCATCACTGTTCAGCTGCGCCTCCCACCACTCTTCGCTCTGATATTTCTCGTTCCTCCTCTGCCACTCACGGATCATGCTGTCTACCCCATCGTCATCTTCCCTATCTGCCTCGCCTTCTATCTTGGGTAAAACAAGCTCTTCTTGGGTGTTTGTCGGTGCATGAGTGTCCAACCCATTCTGTGTTCCAATCAATCCATTTCTTAGTGCTGCAGCGGCTGCAGAGGAGGCCACGCTGCTCATCACGCTAGCGCCATCCTCCTCCTCCTCCATCATTATAGAGTGTGCTTTCACTCCTATCATACTTTGCTCTTCTTCTTTATCAGTCTCTTCATCATCATCATCATCATCACCGCCCTCACCAAATATGCGGGCACGAGCGCGCGCATCAATAACGGAGCACTGGCTAAGCGTTTCGTCATCGTCGTCACGTTCCTCCATCAGAGTCTCGTTGAACTCTCGCAGCTGCTTCAGGAAGCCTTCGTTCGGGTTGATGGCACGTTTTTTCCTCAGGGCAGTCAGGGCCTCCATGATGGTCATGTGCTGGAAGATCATGAGGTAGGACGCCACCAGGACAGCAGAGCGACTCACACCCATCATGGAAACCACAAGCACCTTGCCTACAGGCAAAGAAAAAAGCCATTGTCAAATTCTGAAAATGGCTCAATAATCAAGCACTTACTGTCATTAGAAAACAAAACCAACTGTCAAATAACTCTGAGTCTTTCTGCATTCTGCAGACTAGCACACAGCCTGCTTTGCGGACGTTCCCTGCAGTGGTCTTTATCATATAAATATACAATCACCTTGTCATGGATTATCTCCTACATAAGGCAGTGACAGTCAAGACATTTGTTGGTGATGTCATCAGCCAGCGCTTTCTGAAGCAACTCCAGTTCTAAGAATAGACTTTGCGACACTGACACTTTTCTAGGAATACATGGATACTTTCTCTGGTTCATAGACTTTTCTGTTTCTGAGAAAGATTGTTAGGTTGTGCAAACTAAAATATTTTGAGTATATATTGTTACTTGTTAATTAATCAACAGTTGCATGTGCTTAGGTTTGTTGTTCAATTAGGATACGTGGAACTTTACACAGTGACTAGCATTCAACACGGCACTGAGACAGGAATGAGTTCAGTACAGTGCAGGCCTGAGGAAAGTGCACAGCTGCTGAATAGCTCTGGCAATCAAGATTACGCATATGGACTTAAATTGAGTGCTCATCCAATAGCAACAAAATGGTACTTCAGTTCATTGAACGGGATTTCTTTTTAACCTCGAAATGTAACCTTGAAACACTATGGAACCTGAAGAAGGCAATTTAATGAATAGTATAGATGCTTCAGTGGAGTACTTCACTGCAATGAATGATCTCTGTGAGATAACCTTTATCATAATGATATAAAATTAGATAGAGATTCTGAACAGATAATGAAAAAATGGGAATTTAAAAAAAAAAAAAAAATCCCAGAAAGATTTCAGGCAAATGGAGATGAAGACAGAAAAACAATTCAGCTGTATAAAGGGTTTCACCAAAAACTAGAGAGAGGGAAACAGAAAAATAAATTGAGACACTAGCTAATAGAGACAAACATTTAAGAGGCATATAAAAACAACTCCCCTCAAAATCCTAAAAAAACCAACACAAAACTCCCTCACCTCTGTGCGTTAATAAGGCCTCGTCCAGGAATTCGGCGGTCGTCCGGAAGTGAGGGGAGATGTCGGCACTGGGGAAGTCATCCACCTCAATGCCCATGTACTGGATGTTCATGCCAGCGTAGAAGGACTGGCTTGTGTAAACGCCGGTGCCATGGCCAGCGTTGAGAATATGGGTGATGCCCATACGTTTCAGACGAGCCTTGTTGACCGCAACAGATCTGAAAGAGACAACTAATTGTAAACTGGTGCAGTAACAAGTACAGTTCAATGAATATGGCCATGTTGAATCAAAAACTAAAAGCTCAAGCTCATGTTTACTTTAGCCTCTCGGGAAAAGACGTATAAGCAATGGGTAAAAAAAAACATACACTGACTGACATGATGGAGGCACTATGATTCAAGGCCAAAATTGCAAACATTGAGAGACATTGACTGATGACTGGTCTAAGATTAATTTTTAAATTTGAGGGGTGAGACATCTCTGTATTGTGTTATGGCATCAAGAGTTTACACTGATAGATGCAGTGGGTGGTGACATCACCTGCCACCAAAGACCAGGCACCCTACATTTTACCATTAGAGGTCAGGCTTCACATAGATTTGGGCTTGGGGTTTAAATCGCCAAAGGAGACTTTTGGTGTCCCATGATGGTCTAAATGCAGTTTCAGAGGGTTTTGTCCTAACCTGAGCATTATTCTTAAGGACATGTTATTACTATACCATAATTGTATTTTTTTGGCATGAAAACAGTCAAGTAAAGATTCTGAGCACTGGCTTAACATATTGGCAACTTCAGTCTAGAATACTAGTTTTAGTAAAGGTCATCTTGAAGTAGTAAATCTTTGTGATTAGGGAGTCCTGTATCTGAAATGTCCCAACAGCCGTCAAAGTGTCCTTGTGTAAGTCGCTGAACACCTCCATCAGCTAAACTGGAACATGCTGACAGAGACTCACTTCTCAGCGATGAAGATGCTGGGCCACACCTCGTCCACGGGGTTGATGGGAGCCTCCAGGCGGTCCTGCACCAGGGACCTCTGGATGTCCAGTACGCAGGGGGTGTTGTAGGGGCTGCGGTCGTCAATAATGTCCCTGACCCGGTTGTACAGGTCCTCCACCATCAGCTGCTCGGCGCTTTCCAGCATGGACTCTGGGATGGACTCGGCCCGCACGGCACGGGGCGGCAGCTCTGAGGGGGATGAGGAAAAGATCAACGTCAGACATGCTTCCACTGCTCTGATAACAGTGATTTAGTGGTCAGTGTGCTGTGGCTCACACAGACCTGCACAAATAGCACTTGTGACTGAATAAGAAGTACATTGTTTACTGTAGTATTATTGCAGTGACATGCTATGTTATTTAGTAAGGCAAAAAACAATTTTCTTGCCCTGGCAGTACAATAACATTGCATTCTGTTCTGTTGTTCAGCTGTATTGTACTGTTGTGGATTGCACTGTATGCTCTTCTATTCTACTCTTTTCTATCATATCTGCACACTCAAATAGTACAAGAATTTTGATTATCTTTAAATAAAGCCATAACAATCTCGAAGACACACTTTACTGTGATTACATGGACTTAGGTAAGGCAGAAACACCCGTAATCACAGTAAGGAGCGACTTCCTAGGTGTAATTGCTATAATATATGCTATTTGATGAACACTTTTCTCTGGAGCGCCTTACAGTATTAATGAAATGTCCCTTTGTGATAATCAGTCACCTAAAATTGGCAGTGTTGCCGTCTCTCGGTGCTGTCACAAAGGACAAAGATGCATTAAGGCACTTGAAGCAAATGCATATGCAAAACCACTCACACACATGCTCGCAGATTTTCTCGACTAATTTGGTCATAGCACCATGAGGCCACAAATGCAGCAACGTCGAAAGAACTGATTAAAGTAAATCTGACGTTCAGGTATTCTTCCACAGCAATATTCATCAGGGAACATTACTTTCGCTGCTGTGATAAGTATATGTTCAAGCGCTAAGCAGCCACTAATGTGACGGAAAAAGAAAGTTATTCCAGCCTGGTACCGAAGGTCACTTGTGATATGAAGCAGAGCTCATTTCCTCAATCAGCATGGCTCCTCATCTTGCATAAGCATATCTCATTCTCATCGTCTGACAATGAGCCGCTGGAATGGAAACGTGGATTCACACTAACTGCAGAGCGTTTGACCAGATTAGATTTGTTTATTAATGACTTACAGATCATTACTATTCTAGATGATGCATTTGGATGAGCAGCATAGAGTGCTACAGAGAAGCCAATCTCTCATGAAAACTCAATCCTATCCAGAACTAGCCCCTTTCTTAAATCTTGACTTCAAAGCCAAGATACTATTGTTTTATGGCTGCAGCATCACATCAAACAGCAAATATCTACATGTCTTGTGCATCATTTTACACACATTTCCCTGGAATTCAGGATCTCCACTTGAATTTAAGACAAAGTTCTGTAGGTTTGAATGAAGGAATAAAATAAAATAAAACCCAAACACAACAGCAACACTCCAAACAAACCATTCGTTTGTTAGCCTGGGCATTGGATTTGCACGAGCCTTTGCATTTCCTCATTACTTGTCTCACCCTCGTTGATGATCTGCTTTGCGGCGATGGCAGATGAGAGGTGGATCGGCTCCATGAAGATGCTCTCTGCATCCGAGCCTGAGATCATGGAAAACCTGGACTCTGATATCATGGAGAAACTGGAGAGCAAGAAAAGGAAAGAGTGACAGTAAGAAACAGAGCAGCTGCACCTTCATGAGTATTGACTTTTGGTAAATGATCCCACATATTAGACTATGGAGAAAGAAAATAGTTTTAGTAAAATAGTTTTAAAAACGTATCTGAAGATCTTATTTCAAAATGCTTCCGTATTTATTTTCTGTTTCATTCCTCCTGTATATTCATCCCCATCCCCATTTGGAAAGCTGATTATTCCATGTCCAAATACAGCTATTTTGTTTTAAGACGGCCTGTAACATTAAAGCTGCAGATGGCAACTTCACACACTGGTGGATCCAAAGGGCAGTGGGAGGTGACTGTGAGAAAAAAAAAAACTTCAATACACAGAAATCTCATGGTTTCACGCTAACTCTGAACCTCCATCGGTGCAGGTTGTTCTTCAGGATTTGACAGCTCAGCTCAGTAATAGGCAAGGGTCAGTGCCTTCTCACGCTCCCATTCATCCATTCATTTTCTACTCCTTTTCTTACTTTCTATCTATTTGCACACTTAATGTCCATAATTGTATATTGTATATTGTATATAGGATTGTATATAGGAGTGTATATATATACTTTCTATTTTATTTTTATTTTTATTTTTATTTTATCTGTTTTATTTGAACAGTGCGGGAGTTGTTGCCATCGCATTTCACTGCTGCTGTACCTGTACATTCATGCATGTGACGAATAAAATAAAAAATCTTGAATCTTGAAATCCTGTGAGGTGATGTCAGTAAACCTAATGTTGCTGAGTCCAGATGATCACTGCTGTTTAGGAGAAAGAGTCACAGTATAGCCCATTTACACTTATCTACATCTACCATAGTTTTCATTTCCGTTTCATTTTGCAATTCATACAGTATGTAATGAGATATCTTCTGTCTTTACTCAATTATTCAATTATTTTAAAATACAAACTTAACTTAGTCTTGAATGAACTGATGTTTTGGTTAACAAAGCTGCTTTAAACAGAAAGTCATGCATGTGACAGTTTGTAATGCAATATGTTTTTGTACAAGATTTCTATTTCTTCCTGTGGATGTCAGCTAATTTACAGAAAACACAGGATAAAAGAAGGCAGCATTAGTATGAAAATGTTGTGCCCTTTGGCATAAATCTAAAAAAATGTCAACAATAGTGATTTGATTTGTCACTTCCTTAATTACTTCCTCAATTATTATTAGGCAAATTGAGCAAATCTACAGTGTCTCAGCTGCAAGCAATGGGACGCTTTTCTCTGTTGCAGTCTCACTTGTTGATTTGCTGCCCACCGCAGTGCTACTGGGCAGTCATTCCCTGCAATATCATGGGCATGACATACAAGCACCTGCATGTTTTTTTGTGTTTCACCAGTAGCACACTGAGGGGCTCTGCACACTAAAGTCATATTCAAAACACAAGGAATTTTATTAATAACTCGTATTTTTGTTCTTGCACTATTTATGTACTGAACTTTTGCAGTGTTGAGCATGTTTCATATTTTCACATTAAACTCATTTTGTGAGAAGGGTAGGGGTTCGTTTTCCTGAATTGTGGGTGTGGCGAACAAACTGAAAGGTGGTGTGTTTTGCTGTCTGGGGCAGCCGTACTTGCTGGGGGATGGACAGCGCAGGTAATGGGACTGGATGGCTTTGACGCCGTTCGAGTCTTCATCCCCGTCGGGCACCGTCTGATCCCCCTGCTCCCCGCTTTCACTTGCTGTCGCCATGGCAACCGGGATCCCTCCTTGCTGGCTTGTGCTGTCGAGGGGCGAGAGGCCAGATCCCTCTGTTCAACAAACACAGAGAGAAATGTTATTGCGATGCAGAGCGCTGCTGCAGCGTGGATGAAAACACACACACAGCTAAAGCCTAAGTACACTTTTGATATTTTTAATTTAGGCCTGTGGCTCTCACTTTCATTCAGAGGAGTTTACTGTACGCTGAGTGTGAAAGTATAGTAAGCTTGAGTTCCTATAAAAAGCAAGAGTATATTGTCATCTCACAATATGCCTGCGCACTTAAAGAGCTCTTGTGAGATGGAGGTGCTGCAAAAAGCAATAAGACAGAGGAAGAAGGGATGTTTTCCAGTGAAACCCTGGCCTGGTCTCTCAGTTTGATGTTTTGAGAGATCGTGTCACGAATCCCTTGGGGTTAGACTCACCTGCACGTGTTGTATATCTTGTTTCCCCTTCCTATCTTCCTTTTGTGAATTTCTTTTTGTCATTTGTGCATGGTGTGAAAATAAAATTTGTTATTTGGTAGGAAAAGAGGTATTTAGGATTTATCTAGTTTATGATATACTTGTGAAAGTTCTTCGGTGCTTCAGTACCAACCAGTGATTTGGGTTTTGAGAAATTTCAAAACACAGTGAACTAGCATTTGTTAGCAAACTGACCTCACCTAAATGTTCTTGCTCTAACAAGTTGTCACCCATATCGTGGTATTCACTGCCCCATACGAGTGTAATAGATCTTGACCCGTCAATTCATTCCCTGTTAATTCTTCTCCAAAATGAATGAAGTCAATCTGGACCAGCAACCAACACAATTTTGAGCGTTGACCCAAAGCTAAAAAAATGTTTTGCAGGATGCACAACAGCACAGGCTTGCTTGGGATTCATCAACGCTCTTTTCCAGCTCACTTGCTTGCAAACCAGTGGAACTACTTTGTTTCAGTATCAGCCCTCAGCACTGCATTAGGTCTTTTCCATACAATGTGCTAACTTGGCTTGACTTGGCTTGACTTGGCTTGACTTGGTTTGACTCGGCGTGGCAGTCCAGTGCAGCTGGGATTTGCATTTACATTATAACATTACTTTTCCATTACAACAGGGCTTCCTGCTTAAAGGTGTAACTTTAACTGATGCCACACTTGTCTTGAGTCAATGACATTTAAAAGCAACGCCCTCTTTGGGTAACGTTTAAAAGTAGTGCCTTCTCTAGCCGACTGCTGATCGATCATTGTTAGTAGGCAGCTACTTATCATCATGGATTTGCAGGCTGTTATGTTTTTGCATGGCATCTACTGTTTACTGACAAAAGAGAGACAGGGTGGAGATAGGAAATAGGATGATGAACTGAATCTGGAAGAAGATGTAATCATTCAAAGCTGATGTCACCACAACTGACTCTGACTCTGCGCAGCCAGAAGTCCCGATGGAAAAAGCGCCAGTGGGATGCATGTCTGTTTAGACACCAGCTAGGTGAAGCAGTTGCATAGTGATAGAGAAAGAAAGTAGTTCCACATGCCTGCAAGCAAAAGTGCCAGAAAAGAGCATTGATATTGAACCCCAAACAAACGTGCTGTCGTGCATCCTTCAAAACATTTTTTCAGATTTGGGTTGCCGCTCAGAATCCTGTTGTTTGCTGACTGACATCCACTTCTCTCGTTTTGAAGAAGAGCAGTCGCAATGACGTTCTCGTTCTTGCCACAGGGAAGGAGTTGACGTCTCAAACTTGGGGATATATTACACACATATGGAGGAGAAAATACCACTATGCGGGCAAGAACCCAAACTGTCACTTTAAAATCTTCCACCTCTAACAGCTGAAATCCAAACGCCAGGATACGTCTGCACAACAAGATCACAACAATATGCAGATCTTATATTCCTGACCTCTAGTTTGAGGTACAGCTGTGGTTTGAAAATAAAGAAAATATCAATAGTTAGTGCACAGCAACTAATTAACTCTCGTCTACCCACTACAAAAGTGAATTTTCCATTTCTTTATTTGTGTAAATAGCTGTTTTCATAAAAATTTACCTTAGTGGCTCTCATATCCAGAGCCACTGATAGTGCAAGTAAGTAGGATTCTAGTGTCTTGCTCAAGACCGCTTCAGCTCTCAATATGATTTCATTTTGCTATGCTCGTCATCAGATGTCAAAGTCAATATCGTTATACCCATGAGCCCTTGCTTTTTGGAGTTGTTTACTACTGTTGGCTCATATTACACTCTCATTTCTACTGAATCACACTGCAGTTCTCTTATTGGAGGAGTGGGACAATTTTAAGAAAGCTATTTGGCGCCACCAGAGTTTGACGGGTGTTGTTCTCACCTGGACAAATGAACTGAGCAAAAGGATTAGACACTCCAAGAGATTACATAAAGCGAAGATGGAGCATGGTGGATCAGAGCACTCTTTTTTCCCCTCTAATTCCCCTTGTGGTTGTTTTTCTGTCGGCCCCGATTGACCTGCACTTTAAACTTTAACTCACACCAGATCAGATCAACTGGAATTAAAGGCAAATCACAGCACTGCTATAAATGGATTATAGAGTGTGCATGTAGGCTAAGCATACCACAGTGACTAGATATCAGTAGTGATTATAATATCTATTCAAATAGAAGTTACAAAGTTGATTGGAATTAAAGCAGCATAATGACAAAAGGTTAGGGAAGAGAAAACCTAGGCTGATGACTCAATTAAGACTCATGATAAATGTCATATAAATAAACTGATGAACAAATTAACAATGCCACCACAGCATAGGGCATTATGGGGGCAATACAATGTAAAACACAGGCGAATTCAAGTTTTGAAGATTAGTTTTAATTTGTAAAGGTATGATTTAGCCTGAGAAGGAACCAAACATGCTAATCCAGACAGTGTTAGTGCCTTTCTACATAGCATGTTCTTAATAATGGCTGGAAAATATCAAGAATCATTTAACTGAACTGAGACGGAGAAAAAGACAAAGAAAATTAACAAACTGGCCACTAACATTCTTATTTCAAAGTTTTAAAGTGATGCAGTTGTATTTGTGAGTGTGTGCATTGTGTGTGTGTGTGTGTGTGTGTGTCAGTGGTGGCAATATCAGGCCTGTGAGCTGGTCTATTTTTAACCTCGGTGACAGCTGCCCCAGAGACTGTCAGGCCTGAGTGGTGCAATAGACTGAAAGGCCACAGACAGATCCTGAGGGGGGAAAAACACACCCGGAGACAGAAAAAACCCTCCAAAACTGAAAATAAAAGCCCTATTTCCAGCTGCTAAACTTCACACTGAGACTGTTTTCTGTTTTCCTACCTGTGTGGTGATGCTGTTGTTGGTTATCCACTTTTCCGTAGGAGGTTGTCCACGTTGATGGCAGCGAGACTGACACAAGGACCTAAAGTTAGAGAGAGTCCCGGCACTGGCACCCAGCACTTAGCAGCCCCCGCCCCCCCTACAGCCCCTCTGACACCTTACACCCCTGTGATGTCACGACCGCCAGGCAAGCGAGAAACCAAGATAGCCCACAGACACAAAGGCAGAGACAAATACAGACACACTGACAGGTACACTGTGCATACACACATGCACACATACACACACACAAACAAAGATATACCACAGGGGGCTGCAAGGTGTAACCATTTGCAGCCATGTTGGAGGAAAACAGCTCATTACTGGGGTCTCACTGGGAACTGATCATTTAATCGCTTATAAATTCAGTCAGTTGTGCCTCATTAGATAGCCAACAATAGTCAGCTAAGCCTGATTTTTTATAAACACAATGATCTGCAACATAGTGAACATATCTGGGTAAAGCCAGCAGAAGTCGGCCTGGTGGCCAGGGCCGGATCATAGGAGCATGAGGCTCTGGGGCACCGACGTCACATGGGCCCCCTCCACCACGCTCTTGCTGAGTGAAATGACACCAAGCAGGCTCTGCATATTTGACAATAACTCAAAAAAATCCCTTAAAGGAAATTCAAATTACACCTTTTTGTTTGTTCGTTTTTCTGGTCCCTATTCCTACAATGCCTCAAAAAAGAATACCTAAAAATTCATGACGGAGCAGACTTTTATTAACTTCTCTTGGCTAGAATCTTAAAATACTATATTTTCTAGGCACATTCACGCAACTATTTCCACTCTATTATTAATGAAATGATGCTGCTGCTTGGTGTCTAACATGAAATAATAAAGCATGAAGTGTGTGGAAAAGCTGTTATCCTAAATTTATTGGAATCAGTTAAATATCTGCTTCTGTGATGAGGCACTATTTTAATGTGTCTTTATTTTTCCCATTGGCTGCAGAGCCCACCCAGGGCTTATTGATAGAATGCCCCAAATTTTGAAGAGACAGTTAAATAACGCATGTCTGGGCTTCATAACATGTCAAAGAAGATAAGTCTTGGCCCGTATATTGTTCAACTTCCCAGGCATTTTAAGAAGTCGGGTTTGAAAAGTCTTTCTTCTCCTGATTTTAGGTCAAAACTGTGAATCACTCACATTACTGAGGGGACAGGGGGAACTGAAACCCTAATCCTGTTAGTTTTAGTATCCTCCTGCCATTAAATTAGACAGAAGCATTAGGATAAATTGCAGGAAGTATTCAGTTTTAACAAGGGTCGGTCAGAAAGCCTGCATGTGATCAAGCTGAGTTTCTGGGCGGATGAGGCCGGTCATGTGCCGTCACTGTAACTTCATGGGACATGCACGTACAACGGGGAAGGCATCACTTTAGAGGATCATGGGTACCATCATCATGCACGTGATCCAACCTGTAAATGTCAAAGAAAACACTGTATATTCATTTGTTTATGTCTCGTTGACCCAGTTTCTCACCAGACCTGAATATAAAGATAAAACTGTTGTCTGCAGAACCTTTTGTTTACTGTGTGTGTTTGTTATCTGCAGCTGACAATTGCCACGACTATTTATAGGCTCAGAATGCAGGCTAATTTGAGTCACAAGGTCCCACGCACACACGCACACACACACACACGCACACACCAGATATTGAGATAATTTTGTGCATTGTGTATTATTAATAGTTATAGTGTTAGTAATAGCCTTGATGACATTTATTCAAATTTGCACAATAGGATCTGACTGATATAAGTTTTTGGAGTCCAGCAGAGACTGCAGTATTTTTTTGCCGATGGTGTATATTTTGATCCAGTATTAAATGCTTATAAATGAATATTTCCATGCCAAAAAGCTCAAATTTTTCTTTTTTTTTTTTTTAGTTTTTACATCATTGTAGGCTAGTTTAGGCTTGTGAGGGGTCGGAAACTGTCATACAGACATTAACAGCCATTAAATAAGGAGTTTAAAAGACAAAAAATGAATAAACAAATTGTGAAAATACAATTGCATTATAGATTTAATAATGTTTATGTGTGAGAGAGAAACAGACCAAGCTGTGGAGACAAACGCAGAAGAGTGGGACTTTATTCACTGCAGTGGAAAAGTGCTCAAAGCGGACCACAAATCTTCAACAATAATTCTCCCATGAACCAACAAAGACAATATCAAAACGACTGCTTATGGCTATGTGCTTGATTTTTTATTTTTTATTTATTTTTTTATTTTTTTTAAACACGTACATATCACTATTTTCCCCCCGGTGTAACATTTCATTGATTTCTTCCTCTCTGACCTCTCAGTAGCCAACACCAGGAGTTAAGTGCCACTTGTTCCTAACACCACCAACACACAAAAAAAGAACATTTATGTCTAAAAGTGTCTGTGGCCTCAAATTCAATTCAATCAGGTTATGTAAGGAAATCACCACATTTAACATTCAACATTGCTGACCAGCCTCCATCCAGCTAGCCGCTCCCTGGTTTAAGTGAGGAATGCCGGCCCTGCTAATAAAACATTTTAGAAAACTGGAGATTAATTAAGAATCAATAAGTTGGGCCTTTCTCTCTGAATTCACATTTGGGCTGTTTTCAACCAGAAACCTGCATTTGGTTTCACGCTGCCGTACTTGACTGAATTGACTTCAAATACATGTGGATTTACTTTCCAAAATGCAATGTGGGCCTATTCATCTTGGAAAAGCCTCAATTATTCCCTGAAGTTCATTATTAAAAAAACTCTACGATGTCCAGGATGCTCCACTCTTGTTTTCTCAACAAAAGACTTGAGTTATCCGCTGCTCATTTCACTCAATTTTGAGCAATAAATCATTTTTTGGGAATAGCTGCTGCTGCTGTGAAATGGTTGGGATAAAACTTCGAAAAAGGTACAAGAACACCCCTAATTATTTCTCATAGAAATCTCTTGAACTAGGTAAAATTACTCTCTTAGCCAAATGCACACTTTGCTCCATCTATGACTGTCACACATTCATGGGTACATACTCTGTCAGTGAATTTCACAAATCCAGACACTTTGTGTTCAAAATAGCTGATAAAACCTGCCTACTATTAACCGTCTTTGCCCTTTTCGTGAGCCAAAAACTAACAATACCTTTTCTATCCCACATGACAAAGGTCTAATGAATATGGCAAGCCATACCAAGATCCGATTTGGATTAACCTATTATGTTTTGGCACGATAAACAGTGAAAAGCGAGCTAATTGTGAGTGGCTTTTATTTGTTTTCTGTTGATTTGTGCTCAAACCAGCACCTGTTAATGCATCTCTGTTCTTGATCATGTACACATATGTATCATTTCCCCACTTTTATAGGTTTTCCGGCATGCCAGAGTGGCACTCGTCCTTTTCAAACAAGCCGAGACAGAGGAGACACAGAGAAATAGGAAACAAACCGGTCTGTAAAAAAAAAAAAAAGAAAAAAGAAAGAAAGAAAGAAAGAAAAAGGCACATACAGGCACATAAATATCAATCTAATGGCACAACAACTGACAGCAAGAGCAACGTCACACAGAGAAAAATACAGTAACGCCACAATATCGCTGCTGGTTCAAGTTCCCATTGTGAGGAGCGGGGGAGGTGGGTAAAAGGAGGTGAAGGAAAAGAGGCTGATTACATCGACATTAAATAACCACCGTTTTGTGTCACTTTTTTTTTTTGTTGTTGATTCTCAATAGGTAACGTTATCGGACTCTCGAGTGGCCGAATAAACGCTTTGCACATACATGAAAGATGATTGGCAGCCATCTAGACGACACACACAGGACATCAATACACAGCGGGTACAAAGTATTAGGACCGCCTTCCTGGCATTTAGTTGAAACCCAGATTATACAATCAATCTCTCACTTGTCAAGGAGTAAAAATTCATATCCTGTCTCCATCTCTTCATCTCCTTCATGACCCCAGTGGTCTTTTTCACCGAAATACTGCTATTCAGCCAACATTGCATATTGCTGTCTTTTACAATCCTCGAGTTTCCCGACCCTAAAGAGGACATGTGGAATGTCCATCGCAACCTGAGGTTAGTCGTTCAATATCCCAGAAATATAGAAAACACAGTAAGGGTGCAATCGTTTTGTTAAGGAGAATTACCTGCTATTTTTCAAAGAACTTCAACTTCCATAATCCCTTTTCTGTAATTCTTTTTTTTTTTTTCACCGTACATAATTCATGCAGAATAGGGAGTAACTTTTTCAAATGGTGGATATTTTGCTTTGTATTAGGACTTCATGTGTTATCTAAAAAATAAAATAGATATCCAGTTTGTAGATCTAAGAAAAAGTGGTGTGTGTTGGTATTAGAGTAACTTTGTTCCTGTGTGTGATGTGCGTTTTGCAGTGGGAGCTTAAAGTCACAGCATGCGGCCTCCTGAGGGGATGCTCATTTTCTTTAAATCATGAACTACCTGCTGCAAATAAAACCGCCAGCTGTATTGAAGAGTTGGGGGGGAAAAAGTACTTTGAAAAGTATTGTTGAACATGACTCACTGTCACAGCGTGGGATTATGGGTTGAACGTGTGCAAAACAGCAGGTTTCTCCTTACAATCTGTCCATACAAATCAGTCAAAGAGAGAATAGCAGGCCACAATATTGCAGGATGAGGATAAAAGAGGGGTAATGCAGAACAGAGGGAGAGAGGGAGAGAGAGAGAGAGAGACTGAAGGCTGTTTCACATATGCAGCTTCACACAGAAATCTTCTGGAAATGTTCCGTGCGGCCCCCATGTGTGAACAAGAGCCGGAGTCGATATTTTATTGACGCTGTCTCTTTTTCCCTCGATGTCCCCCTTTTCAATACCTGGTGACATTCCTGGGACTCCTCCATAGTGGACAAAAAACTGCAAGACTCTCAGACGCTCGAACACACTCCCAGGAGGGTCTGGAGTGGAGTATTTCATTCAGAAACTTGCTCACAGAAAGCAATTATTTGGAGGAGAGATCAGAGTTGAAGTGAGTGTGAAACCCAAAATTGATCGGCAGCCACAGAAGCTGCTCTTGTGATATTTCTGAAGACAATAAAGGTGACATCTTGCCGTCGTACCTTAAACACACCGTCCAGCATCGCCTCACCTTTCGGGAACCACTGTGTTATCTATGATGGGATTATTCAAGGAAATTACAAGGAAACAGAAAAAGACAGATTAAAAAGTGACGTTGAGATAGACAGAAAAACTCTGGTTGCTGAATGTACCCAGTAATTTCTTTTGTCCACTCTTAAAAAAACATCAAACAACCCAAATACCAGTATGTTCCTGCAGTGCGCTCCTTCAAATGGCACCGTGCTTTTTTTTTTTTTCCTGAGTTTGACATGCGACCCTGAATGTCACGCTTTGTACAATCAACCATGGCTGGGAAAAACAAGTGTGCTGCAATGTGAACTTTATGTTAAGATTTAAAAAATACATTAAAAAAAGTGAAAGTCTGTACTTTGGCCCCAAGAGGCACTGAAGAATAACTTTTTAAAGTTAGGGTCATTACGCAAACGTAAACTGCAAACCTCCGACAGATTTTCAGTTTGACTCAATGTTCGATTTCACTTCTTGGGCGAGACGCTTTCCTACAGAGTATCACAATATTATTTTTCAGAAATGTATCATTTATGTGCTTAATTTTCATGTGATAGTTATTATATCCACATATGCACTGTTTTGGGAATTATTTACAATATAATATATATATATGTTATTAGTATACCCTGGTGTTATGCAGTAGATTGTACTTGAAGCTCTATTTACACATTTTCAGTTAACTGTGTAGAGTATTGCAACGTGCTGTGATACTTAGAGTATCGTGAGGTTTTTGTGTGTACCGAGCCCTGTGGGACAGCTGATATTATTTTGGGTAAAACTACAGCGTCTGTGAACAGGGATGGGTCGCTTTTCTCTGTTGCAGCCTCAATTTGTGATTTCGGCTGACAGAATGAGTGTATTTTGCATTTACAGAAAACCTTGCCTAATGTAGCCAAGCAGTGGGTTTGGTCCCCAAGTGTACTGAGGTGACAGAACCAAAACAAAACCACGACGACAGCGTTAAGGTGAGTGGGTGCGGTCACACAGAAGATGCGGAGAAGCGCTGCTCTCCTAAGCGTTGCTCAGAGTTGTCAGGCATGATCGCTGCAGTGTAGACTTCATTGCACCAGCAAGGGCGTGCACAAGAGTCTGCATTGTTCTTTTACCCAGAAAACATCTGTTCCTTGAGCAGTTCAGACTTTTGCGGGCTAAAAAAAGTTCCGATGGTTCTCCTGCTCTGTGTCCCGCAGGTCCGGTTTCCACTGGAAAGTAAAGCAGGCGCCCGTCTCCTTTTTGATGGCGTGGAACAAAACAGAACAGGAGATGATCTCTGTGCTGGAGCTCTATGTTAGAGCAGACGGGCACTGTGCGCTCACTTGAGAAAGAGTCCTGATGTGTGAATGGTGCCCCTCGCGGCAGAATGTGTCAGCAAAGTGTGTCCGGTTCTCGCGGTCTTTGGAAAGTGTGTTTCAGTGCTGGCGTCTTCACTGTTCAGCCCTTGTTGTCGACAGCGACGGGCAGCAGAGGCACGGCCACATCGCTCCTCTCCACTTCCCCGCCATCTCTCCTGGGCAGAGCATTTGTCTTGGCCTGGTAGTCAGCCAGCTGCTTCTTCTTCTCCTCCTTGTCGCCTCCGTCAGGCTCCTCCCCCAGCCGGGCGGGGACTCCCTGGGCCGTCGGCGCCAAACACGGCACCAGATGCACCTCTCCACTTTCGTTCATTAGCTGGACGCAGGTGTAGAAATCTTGTGGCGGGCGCCCGGCGGCCTCGGGGGTCAGAGCACCAACGGGCTGGACGGGATGTCCCATCATGCTGTAGTCCGTTCCTGGCATTGACACAATCCCCGGCCACGCCCATGGGGAGGGAACATCCGGCATGGCAGGAGCGATGGCTTTAGGAGGCGAGGAGATGTAAGGAGCCGGGTTTTGCACATATGACTCAATCGGATTCGGGCTGGTGAATTGGTGATGTGTTGTGGCCACAGGTGTCGGGTTGCAAGGAATCATGAGGGCGTCCCGCTCCCTGTCTGGCGGGTCGACAGGGACGCTGCAGTCCCTTGGCAGGGCGAGGCAGCTGTCATCGCTGCTGACCTGGTCCCAAACCTCCTCGGTGTACCTGGGTGGGCTGTAGCTGTGGAAGTTGCTGAAGTGACGGTTGATTTCATCCATGTGGCCCTTCTGAGGATAAGAAGGGGAGAGAGGAGGGGATGGAGAGGAAGAGGATCAGTGAAAGTGATGGATACACGGTGGGAAGAGAAAGATAAAAGTGCAGGATAAGGAGAAATGCAGGGAGAAAAGGAGGCGGGAGAAAGTGAATGGCAGGGACGGAGAGAGAAGGTCGAAGAAAGCAAAAAGTCAAGAAAGGAGGAAGGAGGAAAAAGATGGGGAAGAAGGATGAAGGAGAAAGGAAAAAGTAGGGAGGGAGAGAGGGAGTAGAAAATAAAATGTTGGGATGAAGGATGAAGGATGAAGAACATGAGATGCAAGAAAAGTAGGAGAAATCAAAATTTGTGTACCATGAGAGATGGGTACCATGTGTTCCTGCAGAAAGTGTGTGTGTGTGTGTGTGTGTGTGTGTGTGTGTACCTTCAGAAGCAGCGAGTCAATACCAATGATCCGAGGCTTTGGAATGGGTGGAAGGAAGTATGACTTTATCCTGTGGTGACAAAGTAAACAAAGATGGCAAACACTGAGACACTGAGAGAGCAGAGAACACACACACACACACACAAAACCCACGCCAACATAATCTCTAATTTTGAATGTATACAACATTTTTCATCCTGTGATCTACCTTTTAATTCAAAAAGCAGAACTTTGTTGGCACTTATTACACTTCATTTGTAAGTTTATGTCTCTCGGCACATGTCTCTGTCTTTTTAACACCCAACAAACCAAATTGTTTAAATAATAAACCATGCATTATATTGTATATTATTGTACTGCACGCTCTGACTGACTAAACAAACCTCACACCTGTATGTTATCACACTGTTATCTTGCAGATAAGCTATCAACAAACAAGATGTACTTTCTCTTTTTTTATCAGCTTATGTGATCTGTGCTTTCCGGCCGTCATCTCTTTGAGCCAGCGTCTTCGACTTGAGATAAAACAAATAAGCTTTGTTCGCATTTATGCATTTCTCGAGCTAACAAGCGCGGTGAACGGCGCAGACAGCTGCTTATTTACCCACAGCCCGCGGATTGCTGTGATCTCACGTCTGAGCGTGTGAAAAGAAGCTGTTCAAAGGGACGAGGGTTTGAAATGATGTTTACCCCTCCACCCAGCACAAACAAACTGTTAATCCACAGCAATTTGCCTCATAACAAGCACAGACTAATTGCGGCCATTATGCATATCCGCAATTAAACACAATTTCATTTGGATGCGATATCAACTCTGCGGCTCGCTGGCTGATTTGCCGCCTTCATATCTGCAAACGCGGCTTGTTTCATTTTCAAATACCAGAGTGTTTGTTGCCTTAAGCTTCAAAGAACGGAGACTAGCATTTACTGACGGTGCATGTTTTTTAATGCTTTCATTTTATGTGTTATATGTATTCTACTATTTCTTAAAGTGTAACAAAGAGATTTGTGTCTAGTTCCTCACTGTTGATAAATGAGCATACAGTATTGAGGAAAAGCTAATTTTCCATTTTTGTTACATTACTTATGTCCATTTTGTCTATTTACCATAATTATTGTTACTATTAAAAACGAGGAAAAAAAATTATGTTATAATTATTACTAGTATTATTATTATTATCAGAAGCAGCACAAGTAGTAGTAGTAGTATGAAGAAAACATTTAAGTATGATGTAAATAAACACAAAGAAATGAATTTCTATTCATTTATTTTAAATATTAATAGCAGAAATAAAACCAGCCATCCATTTGGATACACCTTTTGCACAGTTTTTGCTTTTATTTTTTTGTATTCAGTCCTTTAATTATTTTTTCTAAACACAGCCTTCGATCCACAGGTATTTTAATGAATGTCTTTATGGCTCTCGCTGTCAAAAATGTTTCCCACCACCGCTTCACTGTACGTGTCACCATACATCAGCGCATGGCAGCAGCCCATGCACATTAATGGATGAGGAGCCCAGAGGTTCCCTGTCCTGTCATCTGACATCATGTGAAACTCATTTCATTTATTAGCTTAATTTAACCAGGGAAGTCCCACGGAGATTAAGAATCTCTCTTTAAAGGAGAGCTGGCTAAGACTAGCAGCAGTACCCATAAAATAGAGCAGCTTCATGCACAAATTACAAACAGCACAGTGTCCAGTCGACTGCATCACAGGAAAAGCAGCAAATTAAATCTAGTGCCATAAAGTTGCATCCTGGTGCTGCCTCTAATTTTGTCATTTTTTATTTAAGAGTATCCACAATTAACCTCCACTGAATCCCATCTTGCGTCAAGGCAGGGCCACACATGAGGCAACAGCAGGAGTTTGCACATCACAAGTTTCCGGACCTGTCAAGCTTCCCGTTTTTACCCAGGACTCTTCCATATTTTACCCTCTTACTCTTTCCTGCTGTCCTCTTGTTCAAACTATTTTACCGTAAATTTTCCACATTTATAACTGCTCTGTAACTGGGCCTATTTGATGTGTTTGCCACATTCCTCTCCACTAAAGTAGGTGGCAGTGTGTGGGACGGAGCGTTAGCTGTAGCATCTAAGTGACAAGAAGTCATTGAATCAAACGGCACC
>OMLB01028701.1:0-11932 GCA_900302555.1 Myripristis jacobus | reverse complement strand
TCACAAGAAGAACAAGAACAAGAAGAGGGAGGAGGAGGATAAGAAGAAAGAGGAAGGTGAGGATAAGAAGGATAAGGAGGGGAAGCAGAAGAAGCAGAGGAAGAAGAGGAAGGAGAAGAAGGTTTGGGTGCATACATGAATGGGTCGATGAGGCCAACATGGACTTTCCACTTCACAGATACAGCTGGAGGTGAGAAAGCCTCCATAATAAAAGGTGCAAAGTACACCATCTTCATTCTGATCTTGACTGTCTGAGACGATTCAGTCGGGCGTGCTATTACATAATGAGCTCCCGACAACGCAGATGAGCTCCCTAATAAAATGTTTTATGTGCTCTGGTGGATCAGACGTGTGGCAGCACCAGGTACAGAGGACTGAGCGTTTCCCCCGTGACTGGCAGCTCTGACGCAGCCCTGCTGTTGCTGCCGACCCCGCTCCGGTTAAATATAGCAGCTGTCGATTTCCTGCAGCCTGCAGTGAGCCGCTCCCACTGCACCTCTGCGGTTCACGCTCAGCGGCGCACTCTAGGGGCCACGACAGGCAGGATACTCCCTCCCCACCTGTTTATTAACCTGTGTCGAAGCATTATAAGTACACAGCGATAGTGTTCAAGTATGCAAAATCCTCCTAAAATGTTTGAGGGATACTTTCACTAAGTACCAGACCCTTTTTTAATAAGTTATGGGTTATTACAGTAACTAAACATTAATAGCTTCATTTAGGTTAGATACATTTAAATAATGTCAAGCACTGCTTATATTTATCAAACTATTTTGGATTTATGACATTTTAAGACTCTTTGAAAACCTGCAGATTAGAGTGCGGATCGGGCCCCATATTTTTGATTTGATTGAGATTTTGCTCGTCCTCTATTGCTAGGTTACATTTACCGCCTGAAGCAGCCGACGTGTTGCCTTCAGTGTCATCATGGAAACACCGGCGCTATACAGGAAGTTGCCAAGAACAGACAGTAGGTCCATCATTTTTCACTAAAATAACAACAAAGTGACCGAACCCGTCCCGAAAGCAAACATAATTTCTAAATATTTGTCCAAACCTGGCCTTGTTGGGTATCCACACTCTACTGCAGACACCCTGGATTATCTACATAGTAATATTGTGTACATACAATATGTTTCCATGCTGCTGTTATACAAAGGCAGAATTAGAGTTGCGCTGTTCCAGTGTCCAGCCAAAAGGAATTAAGAGAAAGATTTTTCTCAGAAGTTTTTAAACTAATCCATGGACTTTTAGACATTTTGCAAGACAAGGTAAGTGATTTAGTTTGGGGTATTCCCAAGTCAAAAATGTCTGCTGCATGCCAAAGACAGTCAGTCAGTTGCAAATGACGATAAAGATCATTCACTAATTCAGATAAGCCAACTGGTAGTGTAATGTTTTGCCAGGAAGCAGATAATTTATTTATGAGCTTCAGCGCTGGAGGGAAAGCGTCTTCTTCACTGATCCTGCCTCTTTTTTTCAGAGGTTTGTCATAATATCAAAGTATTGTGTGTGTGTGTGTGTGTGTGTGTGTTTCTCACCTCTTGCTCTGTGGAATAACTCCAAACCCGATAACCAGCAGAGCCACGACTCCGACTCCCGTCACCAGGATCAGAACCAGCAGCTTCCCTGTATACGAACAATCACAGCACATTTATTTATTAATTGATTGATTCATTTACTCATTTATTTACTGATCTCCTATGTTCACTCTCTTTTTTTTCTGTTTTTCTACCTTTGTCTTTGTCCTCTCTCTCCATTTGCCTCCTCACTCCCTCACTATTTCTGTCCCAGGCTTAACCTTTAGGACCACAAATGTAATTGAAAGAAATCAAATTACAATATGAGATAACATACTTTTCTAATTACAAGAGGCAATGAGGAAAATGTGGCGTGGCCTAGTGTTACACAAACCCCTCAGAAAGAAAACAAAAACAAAACAAAACAACAAACAGGAGTAAGTGAACCACCAAAATACATCACATATCACTTGTTTGAATGAATTGTTTGTTTGTTTGTTTGTTTTTGTTCGGGTTACTTCTGTTAAACATTCTATCATTTGCAAACTACTTTGGCTGACCTGATTCCGGTGTTCATGTGTCATAGTGTCGGTAGATTATGCTAATTTGCAACTAGAAGAGCTTTTATGATTCTAAAAGTGGAAAAAAAATATATATATTAAAATGAAAATGTAGAGATTGCCGCATTAACCAGGGCTTGCTAGCTCTTTAACTTTTCCTAACTTTTTTCTTGTGTTACAAGATACTAAATACAGAAATACAGAAATAAACCAAAACTCAAACCAGGTGAGTCAGTTTGTTTGTTTTGGTCCTAAAATATTTGGCTGTATGTAGTTTGGTTTTGAAATTGCAGCATTTGTTGGTGGAACTCTGTTGCTGGTATAATCTTACATAACAGCAATTATGATGCACTGGGATTCTGCAATTAAACAAATTGGAGGTTCAGGGTAGAGAGTTAATCAGTTCATTAAGAGTGAATTACAATTACCACAAAGACACAAACTCATTCAGTTGAAAATGCTGCTGCCGCTGCTCCTAAGCACTCTAATTATCACAATCATCATCACGGTGGCTATCAGCGTCCTCACAGCTGTCACCATGGCAACCGTACCTGCGGGTGGCCTGGTGGGGATGGTCATGAGCAGCGCCGAGCTCCACTTGCTCCACAGGCCGTAGTTGCGCGAGCGGCAGCGAACTCGGACCACGTAGTCCCCGAAGGGCAGGCCGAGCAGCTCCACGTGAGACTCGCGCAGAGGCTGCTTCACCTGCAGACAGGAAAACAGTCATGTACATGGTTATGTATCACCGCGGTGTGGAGTTCAATCTAAATAAGATGAGCCCACTGCAAAAGTCTTTCAGTCTCATCTTCAGTGTTAAAATCTTGTTTTTCTTTAAAAAAAAAAAAAGGTAGGAAATCTTGCCAGTGGGATGAGAACATCCCACTTGTTTCCTGTGCAGTTTCACATGAATAGTATGCATCTGTTGAAACAAGGCAGAATAAGGCAGATCAGCCACTAGGATCAAGGAAGTGGCACTTGATTCAAGAAAATTCTCAAAACAAGTTGATCAGCACTGGAAAAAAGTGAGATTATTTCATCTAATTGGCCGATTTTTTCCCCTTGTTTTAAGAATAACAAGACTTTAACGCTAAAAATGAGACTAAATGACATATTTAAATGGGTATTTTTTGCATTTCTTTTTGAATTTCTCCTTTACTAGATAGTTACCAACAGGGAAACATGCTAAACATGGGGGAAAAAGGGCCACCTGAGCCACCAGGATGCCCCAAATTCTCTTTAATCAACATGTTTCTGTTAACAGCTGCCTCGTGTAGATGTTCATTTCTCATATCAAGAAAAGTTTGGCTGCCATAACACGTGCTGACTCAGTCAGCACTGTGGTCTGACTAAAATTTTAATTTGAAGATTTATGACCTGATGAGTCTCCTAAGACGGGGCTGGACTGCAACCAGAATTTCTTCCTTAGTTAATCATTAAATTGAATGATTTCACAGGAACCCCAAAATGACTGGGTGTGTACATTAATCTGGATTAAGCATGGAAAAAGTTCTCAAGGATGCAAAGTACTAGAAAAAGCATTTTGTCTGTCCAAAATGGGCAGAAAAGGCGTCTGTCGACTGCAATTGGGCAGACAGGAACTGCTGTTTTATCACACAGGGACGATTTCAGGATGAGTTTATTGTTCCCGAGTGCATTTTTGCATCAAGTATGGAGTTATTTTCCACTCATCTCTGTTGCTCTCCACAGACGATCAATACATTCTAATCACTGTATTGGAGTTTGGCTCTGCTGATGGAAAGTGGACTCTGTTAAAGCACAGTGCATGGCTAAAAGCCCTGTGCCCACAGAAAAAGCTTGTTTTTCATGGACTGGGTTTGGCCCCTTAATTCCAGCGAAGGGAAATCCCTGCTGATACAAGACAGCAGTTTCACTGGCATCAATTTATTTTTAAATGATTCAATTATTTTTAAGATCCTTATCGTCTAAACCAATTTTTTTGTTCCTTACACATCAAATTATTCACTAAGATGCTTTTCATGGTCCCATTTGGATCGAAGGCGGCTGGCCAAAAATAAAAACTTTTATGAGTCAGGCTCTTTCTGATTGGAATAAGTTCCGTGCAAATATCTGTGCTCCATCATCATTTGGCTTATTTAAAAATGTTTTATTTTCTCATGTTAAAATGCATCACCAATACTTCAGTAATCTACATGCTGTTTCTTTTATTTATATATTCATTATTGCTCTTTCATTGTATCTAGTCTTTTTTTTCCTTTTTTTTTTTCCTAAACTGAAACCTCTCCAGATGTTTAGCTGGATATTCTATTCTATTCTATTCTATTCTATTCTATTCTATTCTATTCTATTCTGTTCTTTCATGTTAATACCTTGCTTAAGAATGAGAAATCTGAGTATGAAAATTACACCAGTGTTAGTACTCAGGACTTTTGTCACAGGCCCTAATTTGCTTGTCACTGAGCAGCTTGAATCAGAATGAGACAAACTTTAAAATACAGCAAATACAGCAAACTCAGAAACGTGTGCACTGGGGTCGGTACCTTCCAGTTGTCGGGCTCTGTGACTCGGCGGTACTGCAGCTCGTACTCCAGCGTGATCCAACCAAACTGCAGGTCAGAGGGCACCGGGTACATCCAGGACAGCAGCGCGTTGTGGCCCATTTCATCCCCGCCGGCATCGGTTAACATGTAGGTGAGGTTGACTGGAGCCTCGGTCTCCACTGTGGAGGACACACACACACACACAGAGGGTATAAAGAACATAAATTGACATTCAACATTTGTGATAATTTCCTATCTTTCCATTCCTGTTCTCCATTTTCCGTTTCCCTGTTGATTAAAAAGAAAAAACAAATAGAACAATGAAGTGTGCAAACCTTTTGTTTGTCTAAAATCTCTGGTACAAAAATAGAAAACCAGAATTCGTGACCATGAATCACCAATTTTTGTTTTCTTTTTTTTCCATTTCTTCAATAACAACAAGGTAATTTGACTTTGTAATACTTCTAATACCAATACTTCTGCTTCTCTCGGTTGCAATTTGATAAAACAGGAAGCGATGCCTTTCTAGTTTGTTTGGAGTAAACAGAAGAAGCCCCGCCCACCATGTTTGATTGACACGTGGTTCATGTGAGCAAAGCACTTCTTTGCTTCTGTTGTTGCTCGAGCCTGAGGACTGAAACTTTATTGGTGCTGGCAACAACACATTCAGTCCCATGGATCGCCAAAATTCTGGTCATGAGGTTAACAAGCAAATGAGAGAGAGAGGGAAAGTGAACAGCCCAGGCGGTAAAGAGGACACAAACAGGCTGCAAACAAGGCTCCAGAAATAAACAGCAGAGTTCAGAGTGGGACAACAGGAGAAATAAACAGCAGGACAGGGAAATGCATTGTGTCCGAGGCTGGTGCTCACTTCAAATTGCCTCCTTAGTCTGATCAGAGGCCAAAAAACAAAGATTCATATTATAACGTGGAAAGTTTTGAGTTCAGATCCCAGCAGCAGCTGACACTACGTCCTAGAGCAAGGCACTGCATGTCGCTCGGCTATTTTTTATACTTCACAAAAATTGATCTCAAGCTCAGAGTCTGAGAGGGGAATGTGGCTGGTTCACAGGATCCCAAACACAACAAATTCTGGATTACTCTGGATTAAGGGGGGCAAAAGGTTCCCAAAGGAGCAATATACTAGAAAACTATGAAAACTCGTAGCCACTGAGGGCTTGAAAGCAGGTTCAAAGTGCTGAGGTCAAGTGTAATTCATATGAATGTAAACTTAGGGTCATATTTACTGCTCCACTCCCTCTGTGGCAGGATATAAAATTCACTTTTTCCTGAGGGGCACTCCCGGCCCCTTTGATCTGATGTTTTGAAGTATTTTTGGTGGCATTTGTATTGCAATGTGAAATAGATTTGCATTTCATACTGGCAAATAAACAATCTGGAGCACCAAGATATTTTTTTTACCTTCTTTCCTGCTGATGGAAAGCAGCAGCAGGTCAGCAGGAAGACTCTATGTGTTCCCCAACTAGGACATTTACACTTTGCATTGTTTGTTTGTTTGTTTGTTTGTTTATTATTTCTTTTTTTGGAGTTGTTTGTGTTGACTGGCATTTTGCTCTACTCTTAGCTGCATGGTGCCAGCATTTTCAGCTCCAATTTACTTGTCCAGAACACAGAGGAGAGCATCATCAAGTCATCGACTCTGCACATAATTGGATCTTTGGAACTCGTCACATGAATGAGAGGTGTTTCTTTGAGCAGGAAGTGGTTTGGAATAGAAAAATATGTGCCTCTATCAGTATCGGCACATGACCAAAAGAGTTGGAATTTTTGCCTATAGCCGATATGCCGTTATTTTCCATTATCTGGTGTTCAAGAAATGTGAAGTCTCAGTTGTAAGGTCAGAAGACGCCCAGAGGAGCTCTTGTCAAAAAAGGTATTTGTTCCACATGACAGCGCTCGTGACTACAGGTCAAAGCACTTTTGTCCTACATTCACTGCAATATTTGTGGCAAAAGTGAGATTCAGAATTGGAAAGTGCAAAGACAAAATAAGAATCCTAACTATAACTTTAAGAAGAAAAAAAAATACGAAGAAACTATATTCTCAAAAGCAGCTCCCTTATATTATCTCACCTTTCCTCTTATGCTTCTCCTTGAGGGGAAAAAGTATAAATTCTTGGAATAAAGATTCTCAATTTTGAAGTTGATTTTTCCCCCATTATCTTTCATTTATTGTCTTAAAATTCCTACAATGAAAAACTGAGATCACAGTTCAAGCTTTTCACTACACATCACTACATCTAACATTAAGGTTTGCTTTTACTGTAAAACTTTAGTAACTTTCATAGTTACATTTACAGGTTTTATCCAATAACAGCACCCAGTGTTTAATCTTTTAATATACTTACTTAAGCAAACTATAAGTATGGATTTAGTGATGCGATGCAATGGTTTTTGTAGACAAATATGTAAAAGTTTTCTGCATCTGACAGACTACATTAATATTGTCAGATATGCTTTTTGTAAATAACATGGATTTAAATGAGTGGGAGTAAGCCTAGAGTTTATTAACAATAATTAATTCAGGCCCTAAATTTGCCCCTGGCTATTTTTTTTGTAAATTTGTTTTAAATTAGTTTTTAACTCAAACATCCTTATTGTCATTATTAGTAGCAGTGTTAAAACTTCCTTTGTAACAGTGCTCAAGTGTTTTGCTACAATAATACCTCCATTGATCTGCATCTCGCTCAAGGACACTTTGACAGGATACATAACTGCTGCTTCTATGATGGGACTGAACTTGTGACCGCCGGGCTGAATGGAAGAGTCTCTGCCCAGCGAACCGGGCAGCCGCCGCTCTCCCTTCTGACTTGAGGTGGGGAGGAAACTCCCTGCTGAGATCAGTGAAACAACCCTGGCCCATGATCAGTCTGATATCTAGCGGCTATCGCTCCTGTCACATGGATGAACACGAGTCTCCTGCACACAGACATGCAGGCTCTGCTGAACTACAGCCGGCCCGACACACACATGTGCACATGTTCATGTGATGAGCTCCTGTAGGCCTGTGCCGCGCTGCAGGAAGCATCTACGTAAAGATTACGTAAAGTATTTCTCTTGCTGTTTGAATTCCTTAGTGCTCCATGCTGCACTAAAAGATAAAACCTTATTTACTCGAGGATATTTCCTCAGTACATTACTGAAGTTCAATTTGTGCAACACTAAGGAAATCTTAGCCACCTGCTAGGGAAATATTACACTTAAGATGCTTATGCAACCGGGTACTGGGGCTCCTATAAAACGAGACAGATTAGTCTTCTGCCTCAAGTCAAATGAGTTCATGTCATGGACGAAATGTCAAATTCTGCGACAGCCAGATGAGAAAAGATTAATCAACTTCAATTAAAAATCAAATTAGGTGGGACTGCCGGTGGGAGCTTCACACTGTTGATGCGCAACAAAAACATGCATTTGCACAGAGCAGTCTTTCAGGGACAAATAAATAGTGCTCATTTTCTGGTTGCACCATTGTCCTTTGCAAATTAAGAGACAAAAAGGCTCTTGTGCACACTTGACAGCTGCTGGGAGAATGGCAGAAACTTTCAGATAAACATTACACTGCAGATCAGCAACACAAACCTCTGAAAACACCTCATCATCTAGAGAGACTTCATTCACGACTATGGAAACAGATGTACTGTATGGGCCGAGGGCAACATTTACTAAGCCATGATTGGTTGGTTTGAATTTGGAGGGCGGGGCTTAGGATCAGTCAATTGCCTGGAGTTATAATTTAATGCAAGTTTCGAGTTCCATTCTCTTATATATTATTCCTGTTGTCTTTCATGCGAGAAAACTGGAAATCTTTGAATGGTTGAGTTCAACATCTCATCCATTTTGCACATGCCAGATAAAGCTGTTTTTAATGGTATAAAACACATCTGCAGGGAAATAACAAAGGGTGAACATCTGGCTGCTGCAGGTCTTCAGGAAATCAATAGACTTCCAGTGACTTGTGGATGGTGTTGTTGACAGTGTGAACACAGAGCAAGAGCATCAGTCTCTCACATAAAAAACATGAGCCTTAGTTTCAGATCATCTCCTTTTATTACCCAGCTCCTTACCTATCTCAGCCACATCCAGGCAGTGCTCCTGGGAAGTGAAGTTCCCCTGTGCGGTGATGGCCGTCACGTTCATGCAGTAGATCCTCCATATCGACGTGTGGCTGCTGTCGAAGTGGCAGCTGTGCGGGCCGCCGGTCATGTAGTCGGGACAGTCATGCTTTGGCCCCTTACTGTAAACATAAACATAAGCCGTTTTCACACATGAACTCAGGACTTCAGGTAGAACTGCCCATTCAAACATGTAGCACAAAACAAGAGACTGTCTGTGTTGGAACCGTTCACACCCACAGGAAATACTGGGGTCACTGCACTGTGTAAGAGTGCTGTTGAATATTTCTGTAGTATCTGTTCTCAGTGTTGCACTTTTTGGACTTGTCCGTGGATACTCATAGCCGGCTGTACATAGAGAACAGTGTTAGTTGTCCAGCTTGAAAGACGGCTCATTTTGGTGAAAACTAGTTTGTAGCCTGTTGTCTGCCTTCCTACAGCAGGAAAATGGCATTGTTTGTGTTTTAACAACGTCTCACTTGTGAGTTACTGATCTCGTAGGTTCAACTCTGTGAATATATTTCTGTGTGTGTTCACATACAACTCCTCCGGTTAACATCGGTATACCTTGTCGTGTCCAGTGGATGCGTAAAAGAGGCTATACAGTAATGGCGCAGACACACTGGATCAGTTGACGTATGTGAAGTTGACAGATTCTATTAATTTTTTATGGAGAGCAGGAGATCCGGCCTCACGGTGCATGATCGATATGGCTCGACGCGTTGGCGAACCATTCACCGTTTCTGAATTTGCATAATATCTATGCCGATGACCTTTGTATTTCCACGTGCATCCAGTTCAAAACTGTTGCCAATCCTTTGTCAAAACTCTCCAGCATATAGTGGTTTCTTTTTCTTCTATATATGGACATCACCATGCCAATCAGACAGTCTGGCTTTCACAAGGCAGAGCCAGGGGGAATCAGTGTTATGTAGATTTTGCATCCTGTAACGTTCAGGTACATGGTCGTCAAAGTTACTGGGACAGTAATATTTCTTGAGCTGTAAAACTGGCATAACTGATTTGCCAGCGTTTTGACACGAGCTGCCATTCACACATGACCTCTATGCCAGCAAGTCAACAGAACAGGCTGCTCACTTTTCTCAAGGTATGCTGGGTTGACTTAAGTCTGTCAATTTTTGTTGTTAAATCATAGCTACTTTGATTTTTCCACCACAAATTCCAAGAAGTGCACTTGCAGTCTGTCATCAAACCAAGACACTAACCTCTACAGTTTAAGCACAAACCACCACGAGACAAAACGAGATGATCAATAAGCTCTGAGTGGTGATACGGCAAGCTGGACCCAGTCAAAGCTACAATCCAATTTGTCCCAATTACTGTGAGCATTTTATCGTGAGCTTTGTGATGCCACATGGCCAGGCTGGTGTTTATCTGATCAAACACACGCTCGGTCGAGGAACTGAGCGTTTGATTTAAAAGCCTCATGCTAAACTGCAGCATTGTAGGCTGGGTACAACAGTTCTTACATGAATGTTGTTTGAATGACTGAACGCCAGGAGGTTTTGATGATAAAACAAAGGATTGGAAAAGGAGTCCAGTAGTCATCTCTCATGATTCCCACATATGAAAAGGAGCACAATGCCTCGGACAAAGTGGTATCATTTATGTTTTCATCTTTTGAAACTCCTTCTCAAACGGACTGACTGCACTGCAAAGATAAATGCCGCAGCTAGAGCAGCTTATGTATAATCCAAGGCTGGAAAAGCTTTTACTTGTTTGTAACTGCTGAGCAAAATGGATATGTTGCTGCATGTGAAACCTGGTAGAGCATCATCCACAGCTTCAAACACATTCATATTACTTTTTGTCTTTCAGTGTCACATACATTTGGTATTTGGTAGAAAAGTAACCAAATGCTTGTGTACAGTGTAGGTCTATTGGTAGAAGCTTAATATAAATGTACAGAGTCATTCTTCCAAAGGTTTTGCAGTTGCGTCACAACATTCCAAGCAATCAGGACTTATGCAGTGATGAAGGTCCAGAGGTCCAGAGGACAGTTGGCTGCATGAAAAAAATACCAGCTACAACATAATAAGTGGGTGTGGTGTGAGTATAAATCAATTCAGTGACATCAGCAAAAGTCAACAGTGATAAGGTGGATTTGTTTCCAAAAGCAGGTCGCTGTAAACACAGAAAACTGACTAGGAAAGCAATTGACCTTAATATGCAGGTAACCACCCACCATAGCATGACAGGGAGTGTGGAAGATGAATGCAACAACTACTGCACACCATTTTTTTCCTATGATGGCAAAGTCATTAGAGCGGTCATTTTGGCTTACTGGTTATGGTTAGGGTTAAAATAAGAGTTAGGGTTAGGTCAAGGTTAAGGTTAGGCATAAGCTGGTTATGGCTAAGATTAGGGAAAAGCAGTAGAGAGTGAATCTAAGTCAAAAAGATTATGACCTCACCATCCAGGGGGAAAAAAATCACCTTCTGTACACTATAGATATAATAGGATTATTAGGAACACCTGTTAAATTTCTTGGTAATACAATTATCTAATCAACCAATCACATGGCAGCTGCTTCAATGCATTTAGGGGTGTGGTCCTGGTCAAGACAATCTCCTGAACTCCAAACAGAATGTCAGAATGGGAAAGAAAGGTGATCTAAGCAACTTTGCGCGTGGCATGGTTGTGTGCCAGACGGGCTGGTCTGAGTATTTCACAATCTGCTCAGTTATTAGGATTTTCGCGCACAACCATTTCTAGGGTTTACAAAGAATGGTCTGAAAAAGGAAAAACATCCAGTATGCGGCAGTCCTGTGGGCAAAAATGCCTTGTTGATGCTAGAGGTCAGAGGAGAATGGGCCGACTGATTCAAGTTGATAGAAGATCAACTTTGACTCAAATTACCACTCGTTACAACCGAGGTATGCAGCAAAGTATTTGTGAAGCCACAACACGCACAACCTTGAGGCGGATGGGCTATACCAGCAGAAGACCCCACCGGGTACCACTCATCCCCACTAAAAACAGGAAAATGAGGCTACAATTTGCATGAGCTCACCAAAATTGTACCATTGAAGACTGGAAAAATGTTGCCTGGTCTGATGAGTCTCCATTTCTGTTGAGACATTCAGATGGTAGAGTCAGAATTTGGAGTAAACAGAATGAGAACATGGATCCATCATGCCTTGTTACCACTGTGCAGGCTGGTGGTGGTGGTGTAATGGT
>OMLB01028699.1:0-23077 GCA_900302555.1 Myripristis jacobus | reverse complement strand
GGCCTTGAGTTCCTCACATTCGCCCCCAGCAGACTCACCACAGGACAACAATGCCAGATATTCAGCAGCAGGGGGGAATGAGAAATATCTGACTATGGATGGTGTTTTTGACAACTTTCTTTTATTTCTTTAAATCTATCTATCTATCTATCTATCTATCTATCTATCTATCTATCTATCTATCTATCTATCTGTCTGTCTGTCTACATATTTGTTATTATCCATATAATATCAATAGAAAATGAATACACATGGAAAAGAACACTCTACTGATTATTGGGCTATTTATTTAACTTAGTCAGGTATTAGTTGATGGAAGTGGTTTGAGTAATAAAACCTCTAATATTATGGCATTAATGGCAGTATCAGCACAAGAATCAATATTTGTATCACTGGCTTTTGGAATAATTTGAGATGAACCACTGCTGTTTTTTGTTTTCTTTCTTTCTTTCTTTCTTTCTTTTTGCATTACAGTAATCTTGTCATGTCCCAGGTAGCTGCCTGTTTGTAATAGTGTTGTGCCCTCTACTGTTCATCATTTGCATGTGCACCACTTCATCAATCTGATTTTTTTTCTCCCCTAGAAAAAATACCGTCAGGATGTGAGTGCTCTGAAGTTTACCAGTGTTGAAGACACTCCAGAGATGATGCAGGCCAAACTCAGCAACAGGCTGGCTCTTGATGTAAGTTCAGCTACTATTAGCTTTTTTGTTAGGCACTAGATGTGTGCAGTGCATTGAAATGCTTACTTACTGTTCATTTATTTATTTATTTTTAAATTGTGAACAAATTTCCAAAATAATCTCAAGAGATTAAAAATGTGTCTTTGTATTTTGGGTTTCGTGTAACTTTACTTCTTGGCTGCATTTTCAATCTAGGAAGGTTGAAGTGCAGTATATATAAGCCACTACCAAGATCTGACATTTAACGAAATAGATGCAGTGCAGCAGTGACTTAATTTTGCCAAATAGTGAGCATGCGTTTAACTGTGTTTACAAGCTAATTAATAACCTAATTATAAACCGTTCATAAACCCTTTATAAGGCTAATCTTATTTTATATATTAGTGCTTCCCAACAACAGTCAGTGATTATTTCTTTCTGCCGGAGCGGTCGGAGGTTATGTTTTTGTCCCACAAGGGCACCTCAGTGGTTGTCGATGTTGTTGAGAGAGAGGAATGCATTAACCATTCCCAGCCCGCATTTTCCCACATGGTCTGGGGATTTGAGTCGGGGATCTTTAGTCACAAGCTGTCTTTACTTACTCTTAGGGGACTTTCTCGATTTTATTTTCCCAGGCTTGATTCTAAAAACATAAAAGAAATTGATCTTTTTTTTTGTTTTTTTTCCAGACAACTGACTTGTTAGTTATCAACCAGAGAATACATCAACCTACTGCACTTATACACTCTCAAAAATGTATATTAGTATACCTGTAGACTGGGGAGACATCATAATACCATGTAGACTGAAATAAACAAGTGACTTTAGCACCTGAATTATGGAAAGACGGAGGGAAACTGGATGTGTTGCTGTTCTTTCTTCCCAACAGAGGTTGTACAAGGAGAAGGGCGAGAGCTTGAAGCACAACTACACGCTCAGTGGAGAGCTGCCTGAGCACATGCAGGCCAAGCTCAATGCTATGAACCTCAGTGAGGTGAGAGCGCACTCACACACACACACACACACACACACACGTACATGCTCACATAGACAAACAGAAGCTGTCAATTCATCGATCCCAATTCATCATCTCTGCTTCCCTTTGTGCTGTGCTTATATTTTCCTACTTTCTGCATCAGACCCGTTACAAGGAATCTTGGACTAAGATACGCGATGGTGGCTACAAGCTGCGTCTGGATGCCATTCCTTTCCAGGCAGCCAAAGCATCTGCAGACATCCTCAGTGATGTGAGTTTGCAATCAATTTTACATATATTATGATCACACAGGTCACTTTTTTCACGTGAGCCCTGTTGTCATGGGCGCAAGTGACACCTTAACCAGTTGGGATTCTAGTAACTTTAAAAAATGGTTCATTGTCATGGCTGTGGATCTGATTTATTGTAACTCTGAAAGTATAAATTCTTCAATCAGGCACATCATCCTGCATAAAACATAATTTATGATACTGTAGCAGTGAATAATCAGACTTTGACAGGTTGTGTTATTAATGTAATGATGCTTTTAACAGTATAAAACAGACTAAACATGTTTTTATTCAGTTTAGTTGATTGTGAACTGACTTCAAAATATAAGTCTTACAACAATCTGCACACACAGTATCCCACCTTACAATACTTTCTGCAGCTTTGACTTTGACAAACACAGCCTGCTAGATCCTTCTTTCAGTAATATGTTGCAAGTAAATGGTTTCTCTCTGCAGCAAAAGTACAAAGAGGACTTTGAGAGGACCAAGGGGAAGATGATTGGACTAAAGGGCCTGCAGGACGACTTGAGCATCGCTCACTCGGTCCACGCCAGCAGGCTGCAGAGTGATGTGAGCTCCTCTTCTTCATCTTTCTTCTTGAGTGCAGGGATCAGATCTGGGTCAGAAAAACAAGAAGGCCGTGCCAATCGCATTATTTTTGGCCTTGTTGGTCTGTTCTGTTTCACATTTCAAAAAGATTTCAAAGTTTGGGCATGCTCCTCTTATGTTTTTTGGATTCCAGTGAAATCCCCAAAGGGCACCTACAAATGACTGTTTACATGTTGCATCACATGTATTCCAGTAGACTCGGTTCCCTTGTTGCTTTTGAGTAAATAATACATAGTTGGTCTGGTTGGATTAACCAACTGTGTGTGGTTAACAACACTGGGAAAATTCACAAAAAGGTACATTCACTCGTATCTGCTCTAATACTAACCAGTGGAAACTTTTCTGCTACATTTTTCTGCTATACCCATCTCATTCTTCTCTCCCTCTCTCTCTCTACCTTTTCAGATCAAGTACAAGCAGAACTCAGCCATGGACCGCTCCAACTTCCACTTGCCCATGGACATGCTGGAGGTGGCCCATGCTAAAAAGGCCCAGTCGCTGGTCAGTGATCATGATTACAGGCTCACCCTGCATCAGTACACCTCGCTGCCGGACGACATGAAGCTCCAGGCTGCCAAGAAGGCGTACGCCCTGCAGAGCGAGGTGAGCGGGACAGCAGAGGGTCACAGATATGTTGCACTCTGTTTGTCTGAAGTTGACATGTGACTTTGGGAAAGAGGGTAGAGAGGAGGCAGTATCAGCAGCGACTGAGTGTAGTGTGTAAAAAAATACAATACAAAAAATACAATACAATATTTCACATCGATGAAAAGATGCTCCTCTCCAAACTTTGGAAACTCATGGAAAGCTTTACAAAGAAAACATTTATTTATTTATTTGTTTGTTTGTTTGTTTCAGTATTACTGAAATTGTGTCATGTTTTACTCGTGCATGTTTTTGTCTGCGTGCTCAACAGAAAGTTTATCGCTCTGACCTGAACTACCTGCGTGGTGCAGCGTGGATTGCCACCGGTGCCTTGCAGATTGAAGGCTCCAAGAAGGCCACGGACCTCATCAGTGATGTGAGGCATCTTTTTTTTTTTATTATTATTATTTTTTTAGATATCATGATGCTCAGATGTTTGTCAAGTTTCTTCATGTAACAGGCTTGAATCTCACTCAGTGTACGCAGTGTATGCTGTTAATGCCCTAGCTGTAGGTCTGGGATAGTTCAGCCAGCATTTGGGAACAGAAATAGTGCTCTCCCAAAGCCAGCTGATGCTACAGTATATTGGTAATATATCGATGCAGAGCCTGACAGTGGAAGTTAAGTCTTTATCAATCCATTTTTTTCTTTTCTTTTCTTTTTTTTTTTATCTTTCCAAAAGTTTGCCATTTTTGGTTATGGTCAGTAGTGAAAGTGAACTAAAATACCTCTACAAGATAAAACACACGTCAAGCCTTTTGGTAGTTCTTTAAGCCCAGTAGCAACACAATTTGACCTTCCAAACACCTTAAGATAACATACAACACCTAAAATAACATTTTTTGTGCTTAATCTTTTCGCACCTATATACATTTTAAAAATTATTTTATAGTATATTGTTATATATTTATGTTGTGGTTGTTATGTGCATTGGGTTTGTATTTTGTTTCCATGTGTCATGAGTTTGAATGTAATATTTTTTTCTGTTCATGTGAATGTTGATTGATTTAGGAGAAGTTCACTGACGGTCTTTGATGTTTCTTCTGTCACAGAAAAAGTACCGCCAGCAGCCGTACAACTTCAAGCACACCTCCGTCACAGACTCCCCAGACATCGTCCATGCCAAACTCAGTGGACAGATTACAAACGAGGTGAGACAATGCACTGTTGTTTAAGCTTAAGCCTTGTAACTCAGTTCAAGTAGGACCACTCCTCTGATGTAAACCTCAGAATATCAGATTTTGTCGGTTTGATTTTCTCGGCTAAGGTGAAAATTTACATTTACATGACCGTTAAGACTAAAATTACTCAAAACACTGGGGTTTCATACAATTCTATCTGTGAAAATACATGTTCATAACATTTTCAGGGATTTATAAATAAAATATAAAAAATCTTTTTCTCTGTTCAGCGTTTGTACAAAGAGAAAGGGGTGAATGACAGACACAACTACACCATTACATCTGAGAGACCAGAGATTACACAGGCAAAGGTCAATGCAGCTAATTTCAGTGAGGTATGTTTACATGACCCATATGCAACATTCTTCCTATTTTATTTTGATGTAATGGTGATCTGTGTTATGTCTGTTTACTTCAGCAACTTTGTGCCGGTTTTCTATGTTCTAGATCAAGTACAGAGAGTCCTGGCACACCCTGAGGGCTCAGGGCTACAAGCTCACCATGCAGGACATCCCATTCCAGGCTGCTAAGAGCTCCACAGGCATTGCCAGTGATGTAAGAGACACCGAACACTAACTAAACTGAAATGCTTTTCTAACCTAATTGCAAATGTTTAAACACTAAAATACTAAATCCAGTTGCTAAAAGTGTCAAATTGAAACATTATTTAATATGTGTAATGTGTGTTGCTTCTGTATTCGCAAGTGTTTTGGATCGCTCTTGCATGGAACCACATGATTTTAGTGTTGTAATGCTGAAATAAACTACAGTTGCCACGTCTGTCTCCCTACAGTACCAGTACAAGCACAACCACCTGCTGGAAAAAGGGAAGCACATCGGTGCCAAGAGCATCTTGGACGATCCACGTCTCCTGCACTGCCTGCAGGCGGGCCGGCTGGCCAGCGACCAGGAGTACCGCAAGGAAGCACTGATGAGTAGCGGCCAGTACCACCTCACCCCAGACATGATGCATCTGGTGTCGGCCAAGCATGCCCAGACTCTGGCCAGTGATCAGGACTACAGGAGGAGGCTGCATGAATACACAGTGCTTCCTGATGACATGAAGGTCAAGTGGGCCAAAAAAGCCTATGACCTGCAGAGTGAGGTGAGGGGAAGAGAATGAGAGAGGATGGGGGAAAGGGAAGGTTAAGGAGTGAAGGAGGACAGGAATAAAAGAGCAGACAGTGGCAGAAGAGAGGATAGCAATACTTCTTACAGTTGTAATGAAACTCCTTTGATGGATGCTTTGTCTCATGTCCAGAAACTCTACAAGTCAGACCTGAACTTCATGAAAGGAGTGGCCTGGGACGGCGTGGGAGCACCTCAGCTAGAGTCAGCCAAGAAGGCTGGGACACTTATAAGTGACGTGAGTACATGCAGCAGATGGTATTTATCCAAACAGGCCTCACAGCAGTATATGATTCCATGTACGGCACATAAAACTGCATTGACAGAGCAACAGTTTGTGTGTAAAATGCATCTGAAGTACTAGCTTGTTAATGTCGCAGTTGAATTCAGTCCAGAGAAAGTCTTTTGTTTGTTTTTTTGTTTAGAATTATATCTCAAAACATTTTTTAAAGGACAGGTTTGCTGTTTTGGACCCAAGTGCCTATTTACAGATTATCTGGCCTCATCCTCAGATGTAGAGACCATCATTTCAACAGTCACTTCAGTATTGATCCTGATATGGATGCAATGCGGGCTCCTGCTTGGATGCATCAGTCGTCAATGTAGCAATTATAAATGGGTTTGAAAAACTAAGATAATATTGCTTTTCTGAAACAAGAAGCTCAGTGTATACTCAGAATGTTCTCCTGAAAAAGGGTTGGCAAACGGAGCATTAAATCAACAGAAGTGTGAAATGATGGCCGCTATGTCTGAGGATGATGACAGATATTCTGTAAATAGGGCATTTAGTCCAAAGGAGCGACCTTTAAGCTGATTTTGGTTTGATTTCCCCTTTTAAGAGTACTCTATAAACGAATCTAATTATAACCCAAGTCCCAGTGATCTGTATTTTCTCATGTTAAGATGTGTGTGTTGTTGTTTCATGCAGAAGAAGTATCGTCAGCTGCCTGACAGTCTGAAGTTCACATCTGTGGCTGACTCTCCTGATATTGTTCATGCCAAGCACAGCTACCAGCAGTGCAGTGAGGTATGGTTCAGGTGTCAGGGTACAATTCACTGTGTGAAGCATGTTTAAAATCAAAGTGTCATCATATATGCAGAATTTTAATACAAATAGTGGAAATGCTAATCCTGCTGTCAATGTCTACGCTCCAGAGGCTGTACAAATCTGGAAAAAATGATGACATGCACAAGTACACCTTACACGCAGACGATCCAGACTTCATCAGAGCCAAGGTCAACGCCCAGCAGATTAGTGATGTAAGACACTCAAACATAATTCCAAGTAAGGATGATTGATTTCAATTTCATGCCAACATCCCTGAGTGACATCTTTGTTCCTGTTCTTCTTTCCCCATGAAGAAAGTTTACAAGGAATCTGGGAACCAGGTGATGTCAGCAGGCTACGATCTGAGGCTGGACGCCATTCCCTTCCAAACTGCCAAGGCGTCCAGGGAAATTGCCAGTGATGTGAGTTGATGCTATAACCTAAATCCTGGGGATAGCTCAGATTTGTCATTTGAGCTCTTAAAAAAATACACTAGGAAGGTTAATTAGGATTTGTCACGAGTGCCCATCCAAACATCCTTTCACTGAAATGGATCAGAATGTGATAAAATGATTTCCACATCATAAAACACAGTTGCCCTATTTAAACCTGATCTACCTCCTGCTAAATTTACAGAATATATAAAAACTCATTCGCAAATCTTTTAGTCTACAGATGATTAGCCCCAATTTCAGTATTTACTTTGCAGATATTGGGAAAAATTGTTATATTTTTTAGGAGTTTTAACACTAGAAGCAGCATAATTAAATTAAAGGTATATCATTCTTAAGTAGTTGGATATAACTTCAATCCATGAGCTACCTACCTACCCCACTAAGGTAATACTAGGTGAAAGATCACCATTGGCTCAAACTTTGAATTTTTCTGCTCCTGGTAGTTCCGCTACAAGGAATCCCATCAGAGGGAGAAGGGCCAGCAGGTGGGGCTGCTCAGTGTGGAAGACGACCCCAAGATGGTGCACTCCCTGGCGGCCAGCAAACTCCAGAGCAACCTGGAGTACAAACGCCAGTCCAAGGAAGACCGCTCGCACTACAAAATCCACGCTGACCAGCCGGAGTTCCTGCAGGCCAAAAAGAGTCAGGCGCTGGCCAGTGACCACACCTACCGCCAGAAGCTCCACAGCTACACCTGTGACCCCGAGCAGCTCAATGTTAAACATGCCAAGCAGGCCTACAAGCTGCAGAGTGATGTAAGGAGTGTTTCTATGTGTCATATGAGTGCATTTCTGTGTGTGTGTGCATGTATTCTGGTGAGGAAGGATCCTGAAGTCACTTTGACATCATTTGACTGATATGCGTGGACAATGTCTTTCATTTGTTTTTGTGTTTATGTGTGTATGGGAGCTCTTCTTCTGATTTCATTCTCAAAACTATTTTTTGTTGCAGGTGAACTACAAGTCAGACCTGAACTGGATCAGGGGAGTGGGCTGGACCCCTCCTGGCTCCCACAAGGCCGAACTTGCTCGCCGGGCTGCAGAGCTGGGACTGGCAGAGGGAGTTAGCACTGAGGAGGCCATTGCACATTACCAGCACATGATGATGGTGAGAGAACATGGAGGATAGAGAGGCTGAATGAGTCTATCGATGTAGATAGACGTTACAAGGCAGCGAGAAAGAACAGCTAAAGCTCAGGCTGACATTTTACCTCTCTTTTTTTTTAAACATATGAAGTGCTTTTGACTTTGTTGAGCATTGTTTTTCCAAAGCTTATCTTTTGGATCAGTTTTTAAGTCCTCTATTTGAACATTTAAAAGGTTTTCATGGCAGTGTCTGTTGACTCACTAGGTTTCTGGTAAAACATGTTAGCAATGTAAGTGCAAATCTGTGGGGAATGATGGCTCTAGATCCAATCCTTCCTATCTATCTCCGTTAACCTGATCTCTTCATCCTTCTACCAGCTTCAGCACCAGCAGCAGATGGAGCAGCAGCAGCAGCAGCAGCAGTCCTCAGAGGAGGTGGAGACCAGCGAGGAGATTCAACAGGGCGTCAACATGGACGCCATGGAGATCCTGCACGTCAAGAGAAAGAAAACCATCCAGACTGTGCAGAAGAAGTCCACCACCACCTCCTTCAAGTCCATGGAGAAGAAGACCATCTCCTCCAAGCAGTCCACCACCACCTCGTCCTCCTCATCAGCTGCTCTCGAGAAATCCTTGTCTAGTAAAGCTGCAGCGATAGAAGACGCGTAGATCCAAAGACTTTGATTGAAGTTAATGTTTGAAGAATGTTAGAGAGACACTTCTAGAAGGTGTGGTAAACTTTTACTGAGTGGTTTACTTGACGGGTGGTATTGCGGCAACTGCATGCCACACCAGTATCATGTGTAGCAAGCAGAATCCCAAATTAAATGAATATGTTGATCTTTTTTTGTAATCCAGTTGAAATTATTAACTGTAAAATATAGTTTAAGCTACAATAATAATGAAGGGAATTAAGCATGTGACAACAAAGAGAGGACTCGTCAAGTCTTTAGAGAGGATCATGGGTGAAGTTGGTGTGTAAAAAGTTTAGTGCAGCTGTTGGAAGGAAAAGTCCCAGTGCAATGCATTTTTCAGAGTTGAGCATGGTTTCAGAATGAGTTTCATCAACCACAGGGTCATGAAACCCTCTCTCTCTACCTCTAAAGGACCATGTCAGATTATCAGTTCCAGTAAAAACATCACGACCACCAAAGTTGAAGTCGAGTTGGTCCATGACTGAAGTGATAAAGTATGTAATGTAGTGGCCTAATGGAAAGTTTGCATCTTGCTTTTATATATTAGTTGTTTTCAAGAGAAAGAGGAGAGTAGGACCAGTGATGGTGCTGAGACCATCACTGCAAACAGAAAAGGACTTAATTAATCGTTTGTTTTATATATTTATGAAGAATAAATGCTGTCAAATGAACAAGGTATAAGACAAAAACTTCCTTTTCAGCACCGTTTGCAGCTATGCAACATAAAGCGTTGTTGAAGACTGCTGTTTGTTATGATGTCTCCTAATTTAGTGTACCTGAGCTAGACTCAAGCAGGGATCACACTGAGGGGACACTGGATCTACAATGTGTGTCTGGCAGGTTCAGCTTCATGAGTTTGTAATAGTGCCTCTTTTATCTCAATGCTGGACTGCGAGTAAATGCTCGGTTTTATTGCTGAAAAAAAATAAACAGTTTTGTCTAGGCAAACCAAGCTGTGTTTTTTTTTCAACTCACATTAATAATGATTTCTCAGGCCAGTGTACAGTTAAGCATATGCAAAGTCTCCCAATGATAAACAAAATCAAAAATGTTCGAATTTCATTGCTGCTAACCCTTTACTGATGGCATTCGCATATATACATGCAAAGACATAGACTTCTTCTCAGTTCATCTTGCTCTTGATCCAGTCTAGAAACGTGTGGACGTTGGCGTAGACACCGGGCTTGTTCTTCCTGGCACAGCCCTCACCCCAGCTCACCACACCGGTGACATAGTTGGTTCCATCCTTCTCACAGACCAGAGGGCCACCCGAATCACCCTGCAGAGAGCAATAGCAAAATATCATATTTTCTAAAGAGGATCATTATAAAGAAAATTAGCACACCCTAAATCAGATCTTCTCAACTTTTACCATCTCAAGGCTCACTTGAGAAATTCTCTCTCAGAAATTCATCAAGTTCCTTGAAATAGTTTTTGTTCAATGAAAAAGTGCCAGTGCCAACACCTGCTTGACTGTCTTTGTAAATATGACTTTGTACTTACAGGCCAGGAAATCCATAAAACACAATTTACCCAACCCAATTTAACTATACGAAGGATATTTATGCACAACCATACAAAAGATGTGTTCAAATGCTCAAACTATGGACAAACCATGTCAGGTCAGCATAGCATATCATTTGCTCCAAGCTGCATTGATATTAATATTATATGACAGCAATAATGATATTAATGAACAGTGCCATCATTTCTCCTGGCCACACTTGAAATAATCTGGATTATATCTGTGGACAATTTTTCTGAGGAATACGAGGCCTGTCATCATGTGTAATTTATTTAAGGAAACGCTGCAGTTAACTAAATGATGTCATCTCAGCTACACATGTAGGGTACAGGAATGGTGGCAAAAATGCATCTAAAATATTTCTGCTTTTCTCTGTTTAAACATGAAAAAATTGACCTCAGACTCAGACTTGTAGAAAGCTGGTTGGACAACCTTTTTTGATCCAGCACCCTACCGATTCTCCTCAGGCTGTTTGAGTCATTTTTGTTACTTTGCCCTGCTTTCCTTCCTTCTCTCTCTCCCTCTCATACAGTACACACGCGCACATGCATGATGTAAAGCAGGAGCAGCTGGGTGCAGAATTTTAAATGTAAATATACACACCCTGCAGGAGTCGATTCCTCCTTGCATGATGCCTGCGCAGAGCATGCTGCTGTCCAGTGAGGTTCCATAGACTTGAGGAGCTTTGCATCGCTCCTGGGAGATCAGGAGAACTCGAGCATCCAACAGCTGGTTGGTACCGTACGTGTCTGAGAGGCAGAGGGACAGAGAGGTGTTAGACATGAATTCAGGTGTTAAATGCATTAAATGGAGTGTTACACTTTTTAAATAGACATCATACTTTGGATTTCAGGTATTACTCTGCACCACATTTTCTACATATATCCTTCAGCTTCCCTAAGGCTTTTTAGCATTGCTTACATTTCAACCAGCTAAGTAGTTTGATGAAGCAAATTAACTAAATCGTGAAAGATGGGAATCAAAGTGTAATTTGAATGACAATGAGAATAAAAAAACATTGAGAATTAATTTCAGCGACAAATTTCTATCAATTAAATGATCAATGACATATGATAATCATTTGTTAAGGCATAAGAAAGAGTTTAATTCAACTATTGAGCCGATTTTGATGTATTTATTTATTTAAATTATCTATAATTATTGCATGGAAAGACTTTGGATAGATATTTATTACCCGTTTCAGTGGCGCCCCATCCAGAGACCACACATTCTTTCCCAGCTGGGAAGGTCTGGTCTGGTAAACAGGCAGTCTTGACAAAGCGGGTTTCCTTGGCACAGTAAGGGCTGTCCGTAACTTTGAGCTGAAGCAGGGCTATGCAGAGAACCAGAATATAAGTTAAAACTCGTCTTTTTAAACTAAAAGACCCCCTTCTATGTTATATTTCTCATACACTATTATTTCTTTCTTTCAGCAAAAAATAAATTATCCATCTGACTTTTTCACTGCCATAGTTCAGTGGACATGTCCTCACATTCTCCAACAGAGCATATTGGCTCATTCTGGTTAATACTGACCAAACTGACAAAGAGTGTTAACCCTCAGCTGTAGCAGTTTCATTAAAGTATGTTATTGTATATCTTGACCTACTATTAAGAATCGGATTAAGTATTGCAAAATACTGAGAAGAAAATATTTGACAAACCAATGTCGTTGTAAAGGGCATTGGGGGCTTCCCTGTAGTTCTCATGGACAATAATTCTTTCCACAGGGATGGTCTGGTCAAATGCCTCCTCTTTGTCTATGTGCACTCCTCCCAAAACTGCTTGGTAGTCCTTATCGGGCTTACTGTGAGAGGGCGGGGTGGAGGTTTTAGTGTATAGTATAAAAATTTAAAAATCTGATTGTCTCTGGATTTCAGAAAGAACTTACATGCAGTGGGCCGCAGTGAGCACCCAGCAGGACTGGATGAGGATGCCACCGCAGAAGTGGCTGAAGTCAAAGGAGGAGTCTTTGGGTCTGGTCTGCACGGATACCTGCCATGGGTGGGCTCCAGGGAGAGACTTGCTGCCCCCAAAGATCCTGCCTGTGCGACTAGCCTGGGGCTTCCCACACTGGGAGAACTGGGCCGGTGAGACTGGTGGAACGGGAGTCGGTGGAGTGACGGGGCCTGGTGGGAAAAGAGCATTGCAAGTGAATGAATGCACTGTGTGTGTGTGTGTGTGTGTGTGTGTGTGTGTATGTGTGTGTGTGTGCATAAGACAAGCACCTTCAGAGCATCTCTTGACTTTACAGTAGTCCCAGTCCAGTTGGCCATTCCTTTTGACAAAACACCAAGGCATTTCATCTCCATCTGGGTTCCTAAAAGGAACACCAACTTTATATTACTCTTTTGAAATCTATCACATTTTTTGCAAGCTATATGAGGCAGTTTCTAATTGATCAGTAAGTTCATTACAAATCTTGGACCCACTGAAGACATTTAGTCAGAAGGCTCAGTTTATTGAAAAAAAAAAAAGAGATCCTTTTGCTGAAATTTGCTGATACAAAGAGCTCACTGACATTAGAGCAAAATGAATTATTGTGAGGTCTCTATAGAGAGGAAACTGCAATCCTCATAGTGCTCTGTTTTTTTATCCTTGTCCAATGGGCATATTTACATTACCTGGAATCACTGTGTACTACAACTCCATCTCCCTCCTACATTATCACTGTATAAATACAGGACTAAAGGTGAACAGCCTGTGAGTTGTGTACACACATGGTATGCATGTTTGCAGTTAACATGCAATCTATCTTGCATAATGCATCTTGGCAACATTTTGTTCACAGAGTCTGAGGTAAATGGACAGTTTGCAGAATCAGCGACTGATCGATCAACCCACCCACTCAGGTTTCCAAAGTCCTGCAGATTTCAAATCAATGCACAAAGAGTAGCTTTTGAAATTTTAAGTGATATTTCCCTTTAGTTGAAATGATTGTTACTTTTTAATATACATATGTCTGTATCACTTGCTATGTCATTTAAAAGCAACATACAGAAGGAAAAAAATAAACACTCCAATACCTGCATTCATTGTTAAATCCTAATCCATTGAAATCTGAATACATGATGAAGGGACTCTGCCCGTTTATCAGGATGAAATGGGAATGCCAGTTCAGGCACTGTTCCCCTTTTTGTGTCTGACTTGCATGACCGGTGTACGTTTCTCCATTTCCCTCGTAACAGTCAGTGGCAGCTACAGACAGACGGAGCAACAGGGAATGAAAAGTAGAATTAATTTAGTTGAATCTCAAAACGAATACAGAGGCGACAGAGTGTTATATCGCCCAGAAACACAGAAACAGGCAGCACTAAAATTGAATATTAAACTTGATGGATGGAGGATCAGTTGTTGTCACCTCCATACACAATGATCTAATGTTTCTTGGGTTTGTCTGCCCCTTATGAATTAGCATTTTCAAAAAACTCAATCTGTACATACTTAAGTTACAGTAATCAGCTTTGCAGAGGATGAACTTCTGTCAATGAGAGTGGTATAAATGTGTCTTTGGCTTCAACTGAGTGTAGACAAACAGTATTGTTGGCTTTCCTAGTGCATTGTGGTGTCTTTGTCATCGAGTTACCGTTTTCACAGAACCTCCCGGCATAATCATTAGGACAGAGACAGCGGAAGCGTCGGTTTCCCTTGACGCAAGAGCCTCCATTTTGGCAAGGATTTGGTTCACATGGAGATGATGGCACTAAGACAGCCCAGATACATATTATTTTACATATAGTAGTCTGAGAAGTGCTTGGTATTTATGAGCAAACTTGATGAACTTAGGTTGCATCATGCAGAATTTCCACTTGATATTGATCAGTTATCTGTTGCAAGTTAATAGACATTATTCAAAAACATGGATAGCAGGAATTTTTCTGTAGAGAAAACACTATTTGAATTTGAAGAGAAATCTTTTGAGCCAAGGTCAGATACTCACATGACCTGCAATCTGGGCCTTGGAAGGGAGGATTGCACTTGCACGAGTGAAACGGTGCGTTTTTCACGTCAACAACACAATCACCCCGACCACAACTGACATCCTTGCAAACGTTTTTCACTAGGAATCAAGTAATCAAAGTAAAAGTTACCAACTGGAAATGTACTTTGATATAATAATTGTATATGTGTGGGGCTAACTTAGTGCCAAAATATAATGAACAAAACATGTTTTTAAAATGTTCTTTGATTTGGGGGAAAATTTTACAGGCGAATTTGTGCAAAAAGTCACGTGATAGTGTTTCTTTATATTTGTTTAAAGCATGTGTGGGTAACTTTTTTCTTCATAATTTGTTCATAAATATACTTTATCCCCAGAGGGTCTGATCCAACCTGAATGCACTTCGTCAAAATCTGGTCTTCCTGAGGCTGTAGTCTCATTTTTTGAAATCAGTTAAGGGTAAATCAAGCAACCAATCACCTCGAGGAAGCATTGCAATCTCAGTCCAATCACATCTTGTGCACACACAAACACACACACACATGCACACACACACGTGAACCGCTGCCATGCATGCTCACTTTCCCTTCCTAAAAAACTCCACCTAACCGAACTGAACTACAGTCAGTTAGCTAAGCTGTGATTTTCTTCTTTTTGACATTTATAAAACAGGCTGTATGTAGCATGTGATGTATTAGAAATCTGTTATTTATTTGTTTGACAGGCATGTTTTTGTTTTTTTTTGCAAAATATGTATTTGTTAATGGTGTTTTATATTTACAGAACACACTGTGTTTGTCTGGGAATCATTGGATCTTTGTGAAATGTGTTTTGTTTGTATGTTTTGGCACTGAACCAGCTCCATACATACCTCAGGTGCAGTTTTTCATATTTTACTCTTTTTTTCTGTTTACTTGTGAAACACTGAGTAGCTTTAAAATGCAAGGCCTCTATTGATAATTAAGGCGGACTGCAATGGGGGTGACATGCACAGTAGGTGATCACAACCAATTAAAAAAAAGTGACTGAATAAATAGCAAACTAGTAACCAGTTACTGGTTGAATACTGAAAAAGTTTTTATGCTACCACTAAAAATTTAATTAACTTACAATGAAGCCAAAAAGGGAATTCCTACCTCTTTGACACTTCTTGCCACTGTAAGGTTCAGGACAGAGGCATTCAAAGTTCGAATTGGAACCAATGGTGCAAGAACCGCCATTTAAGCAAGGGTTTGGATCACAAACACCTGAAAATAGCAAGGATGCATTATTTTGAAGCGAAATAACTCTTACAACATGTAAACACCATTCAGCAAAATCACAGAAAATCTCAAGTTTTCAATCCACTCACTGGGAATGGCGATATATTCGTACCACCAGTCGTCTAACTCCGAAAAGTTACCAGGGGCTTCAGTGCCAAGGTCATACTCATAATAAATATCTGCCAAAAAAAAGAGAATTAACAGAGATAGAAAGTAGCTTGCTGAAGTGTGGGGGTTTGAGGAATAAATAGTGGAAGGAAGAACTGAATTGTTTCACTACAAAAATGGATTAAATAACAGAAAAGGTTCTTACATCCTGAATCCAGCTGCAATTACAGAACAACAGCAGAGTGCAGATTAATAAGCAATAATGAATGAACACTTTTTTGTAATTTTGTCATCTCTCCTTCACTTACACATTAAATGAAATCATGTGACCGTAACAATAATTGGATCTTAATGAAATGAAATCATACTTCACAAAAACATTTTGAAACTTACAATTGGGTCCTGTCCATGAACAGTTAGTATGGCCAGGCACACCAGCAGGGCTACTGCAGAAGGCATGGTGTTGGGACGAGAGCTCAGTGCAGTATGAATCAGTATGTGACTGAAATACTCTTAAACTCCTTGATGCCACACTGATGTCCCACCTACTTGTCAGCTTCTGCCAGCTGAATTGATTTTCCTGGAATTTGTGTTGTACTGTTGGCCATGGCCTGGCAGTTGTTCATTTATTTAACATTGCCTAACCTGTCTACCTTTATACCACCTTTTTTTTTTTTTTTTTTTACAAATGTTGGAATCAAGAAAAAAGTTGGGAAAAACTCAAACATTGGAACATTGGTTATCTTTAATTATATCACTGTGTGGTGTAATAGGAGTTGTAAGTCCAACAAACACTGAGATAAAGAGTCAGAAGTCTGCAGATCATTGAGATTTAAAGGATGGAGGCCTGGTAAACATTTTTTGGCAAGCACTGACATGTAATTTATGATCTTATGATGATTAAACAAACGTGAGACTTAGTTTACCATGGGACAATGCTCTGCCAATGGCAGTCAGGCACAAAATGCACACACATGACCAAACTATTCTCTATGACATTATGTGGTAAAAAATCCAGTCAATAAATCTGCGGACGTTGGTGTAGACTCCAGGCTTGTTCTTCTTGCCGCAGCCGTCGCCCCAGCTCACCACTCCAATAACATGGTGGGTGCCGTTCCGCTCACACACCAGAGGGCCACCAGAGTCACCCTGGAGGAGAGAGAGAGAGAGAGAGAGACACTTCTTATAGGGATACTGTATCACTGCATATGTGCTGTTTGCAAAGCAAGAATCACATTTACGTCTCCTTCTTTTGTCTGATTTTCTCTTCATCTCACATACACACATGCACGCACACACACATACACACACACACACACACACACACATGCACAGACCTGGCAGGAGTCAACACCTCCGTTCATGTTGCCTGCACAGAACATGCTGTCATCCAGTGAGTCTCCGTAAACATTAGGAGCCTTGCATCGCTCCTGCGAGATCAGAAGAACACGAGCATCCAGCAGCTGGCTGCTACCAAACCTCTCTGTGTGTGTGTGTGTGAGAGAGAGAGGAGAGAGAGAGAGAGAGGGAGACAGAGAGAGAGAGAGAGAAAGAGAGAGAGAGAGAGAAAAAGAGAGAACATATTCAGTATATTAATATCTAAAAAGTAAATAAAATGTTAGGGTGGTTTAAACATCAATATGACATACATCACACGCACACACACACACATATGATATATTTTTCCTCCTGTTACATATATACATATACATATACATGTGGTTTGAATTTTAGTGATTATTCTGCAGCAGATGTGTGTCAAGTTTGTTTCATATGCTGTATCCCTGGAGCTTGTTTGTTTTTGCTTTTCGGCATTTCTGGCATTTCACACCGAACCCAGCTGACTAACTAGTTACATGAAATAAATGATTCAAAATTTAAAAAAAGCACAGGAAGATCTGTTACACAAAATATACAAAATACAGCTGTATGGCTGAAAAATGAATAAAATGTATAGTAGGTTTGAGTCAAAATCAAAACTGAATCGGAGTTAGCAATTTTAACAGATTACCTGCTTATTTTGTTTGAACTGACACTGGCTCAAATTCACATGATTCACATCAGTGATCAGAAACAAAATCTGACCCAGTATTATGTAAATATTCAAAGGGCTTTTTTAAAAATAACATTTTTTGTGTGTCTTTAAATGTCAAAGGTAGTTTAAGTAATTTGCTAAAAAATATTGCATTAAAGGCTATACTTAGAATGACTTTGAAATAGATGAGCAGGAATACATTACCCTCCTGTGTTCCCATGTAAATGCGTGATATAGGCCAAGGTGAGCTGGGTGAATATCCATTAGCTGCCAACGTTGAACATATTTTCCTTAATTTAAAGTTAAAGGATTTCCTAAATTACTTGAGTTAAGTATCAAAGTGGCTGTTGCAGGTGACGTTTCAAAGACAGCTGCTCTCCAAAAGCCTTTAATAGCTCCTTTGCTACTTATCACTCTGTTAATTCAGACTGGTATTTATGTTATGGCAGCTGTGTTAAAGGCATACTCCAATGTTCTGGGCAAAATACACTTATTTCAAATACATTGTGTAGATAAACCAGCTTCAGAGTTGCTGTAAGGTTTATTTTTGACTCCCATAAACTTCAAGTCTTTATGCTAAGCTAATACGAACCACTGGCCATACAGAGGTGAAAATGGTATCGAACATCTTGTCTCCGTACAGGTAAGCTGGAAAAAGGATATTTTGCCTACAACACTGGAGTATTCCTTTAAGTCAGTGTGTGTGACAAAACAGATGAACAATGTGCTGTACGTGTTTCAGTAGCGCCCCATCCTGAGATCACACACTCGGTCCCACTGGGGAACGGCTGGCTTGGCAGGCAGGCTGTCTTGACGAAGCGGCTTTCTTTGGCACAGAACGGTTTGTCCGTAACCCTCAGCTGCAGCATGGCTACAAAAAGGAGGGAGAGCGCAGAGATGGACACTCTGGTAACAATACATCTCATTTACAGCATTGACACAGAGGGCCGCTGCATAATTTCATTCTAAGGTGTTACACAGATGTATGTCTTAACTGATGATTATTAATACTGTCAACCTGGACCTTATGCTGCCATCATTTTCTATCATGAAAAAGACAAACACATCACCATGCCCCCCTGCACAAAAGACATTTATGGACAGACATGTCTCACAACAATGTCAATAGTTGTCTTTCACTGTTTCCCAGGTGAGTTGTGTTGGGGATCATGTCCTGCTGCCTTGACATGCAAGTGACACTCTAGTTGTAAAACATAGGAGATGATGGTGGGAATTGATTGATTTGACTGCAAATGATAGAAGGTGAAAAATACATACAACTGAAATTCATTAAAAAAAAAAAATACACAGTTAAGCTTGCAATGCTGTGTTTGTACATCTGTGGATCTTACCAATATCATTATAAAGTGCGAATGGAGTCTCCCTGTAATCCTCATGGACCACGGCTCTCACCACAGGGATGACCTGATCGTACTCTTCATCTTTCTCTATGTCCACTCCGCCCAAGACCACTTGCATTTCCCTTTCGCTTTTACTGAACAAACAAAAAGTCCACAGTTAAGTGTGCCAATCCACATCAAGCTCTGCATTCACTGCTAACATGCACCAAGAGGACAAAGATAAAGGACTGAGTTTTTGGTGGAGCTTACATGCAGTGAGCGGCTGTGAGCACCCAGCAGGACTCAATGAGGATGCCTCCGCAGATGTGGCTGAAGGGCTGCGAGGAGCCTTTGGGTCTCGTCTGCAGGGATACCTGCCATGGATGAGCCCCAGGAAGGGATTTCCTCCCGCCAAAGATTCTGCCGGAGCGGCCAGGCTGTGGCCTCCCGCACTGGGAGAACTGGGCAGCAATAAAATCTGGTTTGGTTGGAGCTGTTTCCTCTTCATAGATGGTCGGTGGGGTGGCTGGAGCTGGGAGAGGTAGAAACTTCAATTAGCAAATAAGAGTTTTGAGCAGTAGAATCTGTATGTATGTGTAAGTGTGTATGTGGCACCTCCAGAGCATTTCCTGACTGTACAATACTCCCACTTCAGTTCGCCTTTGACGTTGACGAAGCACCAGGGCCGAGCATCTCCATCAGGGTTCCTTGAATAGACAGACAGAAGTAGTATTAAAGAACTCTTTATGCACGGAGTGGATTTAGAAAATAATATCGATAATTACAAATCAACAAGTTAAATCAGTATTTCTGAATGATTCAAAGCTTGTTTTTTTTTTTTTATTTTGAGGGCTGAACACCCCAGTCAGAAGTCTTATTTTTTGTTTATTTGAGCCAGTGTAACATAAACATAGCCATAAGCGATTCATAAAAAAAATGTGTGCTCGTGCAATCGCATGTGCATTTAACTACTAAAAGTGCTGCTAAACTCTGCCTAAGTGGATTTAAGGTGGCTAGGAAATTCTGTTATACAGTACAACTAAATGTAATGTAGTAGCATGAGTCTTGGTCTACAAAAACAAATGAGTCCACAACATTTTATATTTCACTCTTTGCCACATAGAAGAAAAAAACTCTCTCTCCCTCTCTCTCTGTCTTTCACACACACACACACATGCACCTATGATCAAACAAAACACAACACATACCTACACACACAGGACAGAAAGCTTGAATCAACAGTAAACCTACACAAGATTTACTGAGGAGAACTTCGCACCTGCAATAATTGTGAGGCCCAATTCCATCAAAGCCTGCATACTCTTTGAAGGGATCTCCCCCCTTCTGGAGGATGAAATAGGAGTTCCAGTCCAGACACTCATTCCCGTTGTCTGTTGCACTCACAAAGCCCCGGTAAAACTCTCCATCCTCCTGGTAACAGTCATCTGGACCTGGAGACATGGACAACACACTTACCAATTTTCTTTTTAGTTGCCGGGCTCTTACATGATGTGTGCTGCTTTTAAAATGTTTTTGTTTAGGACTATGAAATGATTTTTTTTTTAGTTTAGTTTATTTACTAGCACAAAGGAAGAGATAAAAACAAAAACAGACATACTAAGGATTGTGCAGGAGAGGAAAGAAAACCCAAATGGCTTATAGTAAAACCTCCCCTTACAATCCACCCTATGCTATGGATGTTTGTTTCCTAAACAAGGAGATAAACAAGGAAGAACAAGAAAAAAAGCAACTTCTTTTACCGACTTCACAGAACTTCCCACTGTATCTGTCAGGACAGGCACAGTGGAAGGAGGCGCGGGTGGCGCCCCTGATGCAGGAGCCTCCATTCTGACAGGGACTGGGCTGACAGGGAGAAGCTTTCAACACAAGTCAGGAAAATCAATATCTGCTCTACGCTGCAAAAGACTCATGACATCAGAAAACCTGTGAGTGTGTGGTTTATAGCAGGGAACCTTCCTCTATTTTCATCATTCAATCAATTTATGCTCATTGAGGAATAATGAGTGCATTATCAAGCTGCAAATGATCACAGTTGTCTACTCGGAGTTATCAGAGGCAGCTCAATATGCGTCTGTCAGCACAGAGCCTAAAGTCACATGCTGTTAGATAATGAAGAAAGAAAAGCAGATAAACTGAGGATAAAGATGATCCACTACTAAAAACAGACCTTTCCTGCATTTAGGAGGTTGGTACGGAGCCTTGCACTTGCACTCATAGAAGGGTGCTGTAGATGTGACGACGCAGTCTCCGTTGCCACATTTCACATTCTTGCAAACATCTTTCACTGGAGAAGAGATGGAAGAGTAAAATGAGACGAACTGGCTTGCATTAGATGGACATTTAGCCCATACAGGATCAGACTTGATCCAAAACTGAGTTTCATATTTGGTGGCAAAAATGTATGCCTACATTTTCCTCCATTTCCTTACTTTAAAAAAAAAATCAGAATCCAGAGTTTGCCCTAAATTGAGACAAAATATGCAAACCTCAACAGAACATCTGATATAACAAAAAATGACAGAAAACGGACTGATTTCTCATTCAGTCATCACACTAACAGGTCCTAACAAACATAATTCTCCTGTTTCATAAATAAATGAGCATTGTGTGAAAAGCCATACCCTTTTGACACTTCTTTCCTGAGTAAGGCTCAGGGCATGAACATGTGAAGCCCCCGGTAGCAGCGCGGTCACACACACCTCCATTGAGGCAGGGGTTTGGATCACACTCATCTACAAGAGACACAGTGATACTGATACTTACTGATAACAGAGAGCAGAGTTTGCATGGAGAAGAGCAAAGAGCGCAACAAACAGACCTGTGGACAGACAAGATATCTGCCTCAGTGCATGACTCAGATTTTAGGACACTGCATACATCGATGTGTACACAAGTGGGCGCTCAAAGCCTTCCCTAAACTTTGCTAACCTCTGTCTGCGGCAGGGAAAACTGTCACTTACCTGTGAGATCCAAGAGATCATACAACCAGTCATCTACAGCAAAATCACCTACTGCTGGGCTCTCAGTGGTGTAATCATAAGAATAATCATAATCTGTGAACACATAAGAAACACATCAGCTTTCCAGGCATGAGGGATGACTGAAGTGAAGTTTTATTTCACCACACAGAAAGAAAAAATCAAAAGCTTTTTATTTACCGTCAGAATACTCCGTTTCTGTAATTACCTGGAACAAAAGCACCATGTGTAAGCTCTCTCTTCGTTTGAAAACAAGGATTAGTGTGTGAAGCATGGCGGGGATGACAACCAGAGTGTATGCTCACACTTTTCAATTCATCAAAACTCATGGTGCACCATTACCGCACAGTGTATTAACTTTTAACACCTCCCATGATATAATCCTTCAAACACTGAATGAAAATTTATGATCAAGAGTCTGTGGATGTCACAACCAAAAATCCTTGTCCGAACTTCATCTATGTCATTTGTCATTTTAATACTTTTTTTCAGGTGTATGCATGACTTTTGATGGCACAAACCAGTTTAACAATTCCGATTGCTTTCAAATTAGTAAAAAGATTCATGAAATAGGGTTTGCACAGCATACAGATGACATTCAGCCTACACCGTTTACATGCAGTAAGTACTTACATACAAGTCCTGTCCAAACACAGTGAGCGCACACATGCTTAGGATTATAGCCACTGAGCAGCCCATGGTGAGGCAGACACGGGCCAGTATGGTACCAGTGGAAGACCAACACTGTTCTGTTCAGACAGCCGTCCTAAATAATCCTCCCCAAACATGCAGACCCCCTAACACTCCACCTACCTGTTAATCATTAGCGCCTTGCATTGATTGGACAAGAGTTGCTTGATTGAATTGGATTCTTTTTTGCTTTTTCGGTAAACAGCATTGGATTTACCAGGTGACGGAAAACACTGGGCCCCTTTGCAATTCTTTTTCAGTTCACCTTTAGTGGTGCCACAGTATAATAGTATTGCAGTGTATCCATTATGTCAGTTTACTAATCTGTCTTTGGCATGACTGAAATAAATTGACTTGCAAATGAAATATTACCCCTCAAGGCATTTCAATGTCAAAATTATTTG
>OMLB01028695.1:3437-13901 GCA_900302555.1 Myripristis jacobus | reverse complement strand
TGGAATATCACTTAATGTAGATTTTCTACTGGGTACACTATTAGAGCAAGGATCAGCCCATTTCCTCATGGCTATCTCCTCCCTCCCTGTCTCCTCCCTCCCTGTCACACACTGATACACACACTAAAATCACACATGCACACACACACACACACACATAGACACACTCACGGCTGTGCAGGTTGCTCATGGAAAAGTCAAGATCGTGCTTCATCATCTCAATTTCCCCTGGCCGCCTTTGCTCTCCAAATCTCTGTGTTGGGGAGAATAACATAGATTTATGGGAGGGGCACTAACAATATCCCGGGTTATTGCTAGAAGCAAATGAATAAATCACCATGCCAAGCTACAACAGTGGCGGTGCCTGCACTCATAAGCATTGAGAGAGAGAGAGTGTGTGTGTGTGTGTGCATTATGTGTGTGCATTCTATTAATATTTGAGAATGTGTGGCCGTGTATGCCTTTGTGTATGTGCGTGTGTCTGTGCGTGCGCGCTCTTTTGCATCTCTGCATGCACTTGTGTGTGTATTTCATGTGTGCTGAAACAGGCACTAACTTGCTTGTGGACCAGTTTGATTTATTCACCCAATTGCAGTGGGTTTTCACCGGCCTGATAAGCTGGTGAAATGCAGTCACTCATAAAACCACAGCGACAATAAACTAAATGTAATTCATTTCAGATAAACAAACTTTTTACTGTACTTCCTTTATCAAGATGAGCACTAGACCTGGCAGGGCGGCTAGAAAGAGCACCCACTGCCTATGGCCACCCTGCACTGGATCAACTGGGAATAAACACTATCAATACCTCATAAATGAAGGCACCATCATTTATATCTGAGGCATACTTCAGTACAGTTCAGTACAGCTTTATGTAACTATAACCCTAAGTTTTAGGTGAATTCCTGAATCCACCCTCTCAGGGCTGTGGTGATGGGACACAGCAGGGGTTTTAAAACTGGAACCCCCAAGTTGATTTTCAGTGAGACGCAATTATTATTATTATTATTTTTGCTTCTTTTTCTGTTTCAGTAATATTTTTACTAATTTGCTAATCCCCTCCCCCCAGATAATTTCTTTCTAACTTGATAACTTGATTTCTTTCCAAAAAGGTGGGAAAATGCTGATGAGAAAATTTGCAAGAAATTACTCAAAAATTTGAAATAAATTAGTAGAAAAAAATGTTTACTTAATATAATAAACCATAGAAATTAAAATAATATTAAAATATAACAAACCCTACAAAACATATTCAGAAGAATTCATTCATTCACCATTTATTCAGGTCTTGGAGGAAACATTGAGAGCACAAACACTCCTTTTCAAGTGCGCCAAAGAAATACAAAGAAATAAAATAGAGAAACGGTCAAATAAAAACAATTAAATAAACCTAGAAATGTCCAACCAAAAATGGCATCAGACAATAAAAGATGCATCAATTAGAGGAAATGCTAATGAAATAAAACTTTTATCCCAGTATGGGATCAATAAAGTAAATCTATCTATCTATCTATCTAAAAATGGCATCTTTCAATAAAAAGAGAAGGTTATCAATCAGTAAATAATATAGTCAATGAGTAAAAAAAAAAAACATTAGGTTAGATCACCCACATCACACACAGTATCTCCGGGCACATTTAGTATTTAAAAGTTGTTTTCACTTTTAGGTTCACATGGTTAGGTTTAGACAAAGAAAAAAGAAAAACACACACACACACTTGGTTAAGGTTAGGTTTAGGTTTAGGCATGGCAACCAGCATGGAAACTGGACAGCATGTTGGTCACTTGCAATGTGGTCTCGCCCTAAAGGTGAGACGTCTCACTTGAAGCCCTGGGAATGAAAGCAGGCCGGACATTTTGATACAAAAATTTCCTATTTACCTTTTCAAGTGTGATTTTACATCACTCGCCTTTTACAAAGAAACTTTATGTTAAAAAAATACGCTGAAAGACAGGAGCCATATCAAAGAACATGTCTAGAATTGGCTGCTGTTATGTTATATAGTGTTTCTCTCCCTCAATTCTGTTTTCTACTCTCACAACAGGCAACTGTTACAAGTTTTACTTGTGGCTTCCCTGTCACTCTGAAATGGAGTCAGGGCCCGATCACACAGGATGTATTTTTAGCAGCAGATGGTGGCTTTTTCTAGTTATTTTCAATGTGAATGAGGCTTTTTTGTGCCGCTTTTGTGTTGCTGGGCGCCTCGTGTTTTTCCACTCAAGGTGCCTCGTGTTTTCAGAAGAGTGCCTTGAGCGCCCCAAGTTGAAAAAGTTCACTGCAGTGCAGAGAGGCACCCTGCATCACTGTCAGTTTTTTTTCCCAACTGTCCCATCAGATCAACAGAGAGGTTTGCCTTTATTGTACGAAATAAGCATGGATGATCACCTGGAAAGTTCCTTGAGACCTTTAAAGTGACAGTTAACCCTAAAACAGTTGACCCATAAAACATCTTGACCTTGACAGTGTAGTACATCTGTTATTCAAAGAAAAAATGGCCATGGGACTTTTTAGTTCATTCATTCATTCATTCATTCATTCATTGTCCAAACCACTTATCCTCATAAGGGTCCAGCGTGTCTTTGGACGGGGGAGGACACCGGAGCTCCCGGCGGAAACCCACGCAGACACGGGGAGAGCATGCAAACTAAGTTGTATGATTAGGCACTGAATAGGAGCAACCCAGGACAAAATTCACTGTGTATCTTTTTCTTTTTAAGTTTCATGAGGAATTTTATTTTGTTTTATTTCCTTTCTTTCTTTCTCACATTTCTGGGCTAATTCTGTGGTAATACTCTGTAATTAAATTGTAATTGTAATTATAATTTTTGGTAATTTTCTTTTACCTTTTTACTCATTTCATGCTAAATGTCAGGTCATTCTGGCTAATCTTTTTCCCCATGTTAATCATAACAGTAAGGGGTGGGGGTCATCACTAATCTCTATGACACATTTTAGAGCATCATGCAAGTTTTTTCTCTTTGAATATTATCAGAACATACAAATGGTGAGGAAAAAATCATAAATGAAAAACACAGAAGCACTATCCTCTTGATATTCTTTACAGTATTCTTATCACTTTGTGTTGCATTAAACAATGAATGTCTGTTTATTTCCAGTTTGAGCAAATATGTCATCTCACCCCTCCACAACACACACACAAACACACACACTTGTCCCCCATCAGTTACTTTGTCTTGTTGCCAGATGTGATTACCCTCTTACAGCACATCTACGGGGTTGCCAGCTCTCACGTTTGGCATGAGATACCCGACGTCAGGTTCCGTCTCACACTCTCTCCTAATCATACTGGCTCACAGACAGAGAGGACAGGCTGGATGGGCTTATTCTCTGCCACAGCTCTGCTGTATGTAGCATTTTGTACACAGCTATTTCTGAAAACCCAGACCGAGCTCACAGCATGCTGGTTACAAGCAAGAGCCTGCGTTCAACAGGCGCCCTGGTAGCTCACCAGGTAAGAGAGCATACCACTTGTTAAGACTGAGTCCTGAAAATGACAGCATGAATAATATGGTCACCATTCTTTACTTACACTGAGGGCAGGGAGAGAGGCACAATTTGGCCTGGGGTCTGTGTAGTAAACATCCATGAACAAGAATAATAGCTAACCAGCATGGTCCAGAAATGTGTGAAAATAAGTATGTATGTATGTGTGTGTATGTGTGTATAAAAATTTATGAGCTTTTTCTCATAAATTTACAACTTAAATGTCAGGATTTCTTAGTTAGTTTGGTTTTTTTTTTTTCTTTTTAATATTACCCCCATGACCTGGCTCCGTAATTTTCTTTTTCCCTACATTGGCACTGATATGCTGTCATACAAAATAACCAAGTAAAATAACAATAATAATAAAATAATAATACTAAATGATAAAAATAATTTAAAAAATATCGCAATGAGAAGAACATGAAGCATGAAAAAAAAACTAAAAAAAGAAGTGAATTTTTAAATAAAACCTTTCGAGGGTCAAATAAAACTTTTTGAAATAAAAGCCCACCTGCACCGACTGCTGTCAGCTGACTGTATGAAACAGCTGACAGCCAATCAGCTGTGACATAGGCATGACTTGAGTGTTTCTGCCTGAAGTAACTCTCCATTTAGAAACTCCAAAAAGGCTCAAAATATTTGTGAACAATGTTCTATGATTTATAAATATATGATTCTCTACTTTGCCCTCACAGTAACTTACGGTATGAAACCAAAGTGCTGACAAGGCGCTAATCCAAGTATTATGTTACGTTTAGCCATCAGCTTTTCATGGTTCTGAGTTTTGCCATTGACTTTTGTGGTTTTGGACTTGGAATTTTTGGACTCTGCTTTCTGTTTCTCTCAGTGCTTTCTTTGTGTTTTGGTGTAGTTTCCTATGCCCTCTGTGTCAGTCTTGTTTGCCCTGCCCAGCTTGCCACACGTCCCCTGAGTTTGACTAATTATCCCTGATTGTTCTGTTCCCTCTGCAGCATAGGGGGCGCCAGCAATGGGCCCGGGTGGGCCTGGGCCCATCCATTTTGAGCCAGGCCCACCCAATCAGAAGAATATGTTTTCAGGATTAAAATGTTCATCCATCCAGTTAGCCAGCCTTAGCAGAGCTCATGTGAAGCTAGCTTCTCAGTCAATCAGCAGCTTTTTATCATACGTGAGTGCTCGCCCCCAGGCTGCGTCATCAGCATGTGACTGGCTAAGATAGATTCCCATACCAGTGAGGGTGATCACTAATAACATCCATTCAATGGTGGGATAACAGTGAGTACACTTGCTTCTAATGGGTGCCTTCGGCGTTGGTATTAGATGTGAAAAGGCCGTGACCAAGCAGCAGTATGAGAGTGGGCTGAAATGGGTGGACAGTTAACATCAGTGTCGTTGTCCAATCACAATGTGACACATCAATTTCTGGTGTAGCTACGGTAAGACCCCAAGGGTAGCCAGGCCCAGATGGTACCGACATGGCATAGAAATAGGGTACTCAGTGTCTGACACACACGATAATAAATCGATACATGCACACAAAGTTGTATGCATGTTGAGGCTGTCTGTGCTCTGTATGCTGTGACTGGTTTCTATTTCTGCACAGCATGTGTTGATCAGGTTGCTGCCATATGCTCAACAGTTTGCAGATATATGCAAATCAGTGAAGACATTGTGTATCTATCTTGTTTGCTATGATTAGAAATGCTTGAAAGTATAGAGCGCACAGAGGTTTGAGAGCTCCGTCCTGTTGTGTCAAAGTCACTGAGTCCTTTAATCAGTCCATCCAGGAATTCGTGATTTTGTAGACACAGTAATTAAAGCTGCACGAGGCAACATTTTTATGTAAAAATCCAGCTGTCTTATCAGCCTAAATTATAAAGTGGGGCCACAACTGTGAAAGACCATCTCTACTAATTGACACCCTGTAGATTCACCCTATTTGCTAAAATTAAATTCTGTTGTCTGTTGGTCAGAGGAGGGAAATTTCCACACAGAAAGTGGCAAATTGGAAGTTACTTGCGAAATCCAAATTCTTTTGATGCAAAGCACTAATTGCTGTGGTGTTTTTGTACATTTTTTATTGTTTTCTCTCAATCTTTAGCGCCAAGTTAGGTGATCTCTGGTGTTTCTGCACTGCACTACCCACAGCAAGCATCCTACTCCAGTCCTGCTGGAGTTGGATGCTTGCTGTAGGAGAGTCAAAGCTCTCAAAGCTACATTTCCATGTCTGCAATAGTGGTTAAAGTCAAATGTACAGTGAAAACACCCAAAATCCCACTTTCCTTGTTAAAAATTGCCAGAATTGAGAAAACCTTCCATCCATAACAGTAGTATTGTTGGCACTGGCGCCAGAATAGAACAACAAGACTTTTTGTCCCCATACTTTCTGATGTAATGGTAATAAAGTGTTAACATCTAAGGCAGGTATTACAGTTATAATGTCTAGCCTTCATATTTTGGCAGCAGCAGGGGATGCGGCAGGTGTTTTTAGTGAGGCAGACAAGCTGCTGCGTCTCTACTGTGCCCATGTCCAGTGCCACAGCCTGCATCCAATCTACTATGATAGAGAAACGGTTTAACAACCTGCTTTCCTGCACATCCACACAGACCTGACTGATGACTTGGAAATGAGCAAAGTCTTTCTTTTGGAGTGATAGGCGCACTCAGTGCTTTGGCCTAAAGCCTGGGGGACTAAACCTCCCTCGTTATACTTTGTGCAGTTTTCAGCAGGATTTGTTGACAGACATGCTGCCAAGCATGGGACAATTATTGGATGTGCTCTGCTTGCAGAACACTGAAGTAAGCATGTTTCCTCACTACAAAATGTCGTTGTTAATGTTAAATGTTAGAATATTAAATGTTCTAATTAAAACCACTCACAATAGTGCCCAATTTACCTTTATTCATTTTTTGAATTTAAAAAGTTTGGTACAGTTACTTTAATGTATAATACATTATCAACTTGTCCCAAAGAGATCTACAAAGCGTCACATGTCCAGAGGATTAACCTCTCTCTCCCGCGGTGCTGTTTATTTGTAGGCTATGTTGGTCTGTGCATTGGATGTAAAGACTCTGGTTTAATAGTGTGTGAATTTTGATTTTCTTTCAAAATGTTTAAAAAAAAACAGCCTAGTTGATTGGTTGGTTCTCTCAGAGTGAAAAACATAAGGGTCTGTATGATTAGCATTTTCCTGCAGCCTCCACTATTTGTCTGTATCGAAAAAGCTGACAAACTTTTTGATCTGGAAGTACCCTGATGAGAAGGGGAATGCATGATCCCATATTTTAGTTGGACAAAAACAGTAGGGTAGGCTGAGGTGAAAAAGTTCACTGCCCATTACATCATCTAAAGCTGGATGTCCCACCACTTCCAAACTCATTCCGGCACTGCTGGCTGTTGGCCTAGTTTTGATGGACACCAACCGGTTTTGTTTGTGAGCAAACTGAAAGAGTTCATTTTGTTTTGAAGATCCTCTTTGGTGAGCACACTCTATTCCTTGTATGACTCCTTTTTGAGGCCTTTTTAAGCATGTGGTGATGTCTCAAACATCTTCCTTGGTGACACATTTATTTGGTGATAGAATAAGTTCTCTCCCTTCTTGTAATTTTGATAGCTGTCCAGATTACACCCTAAGATAACTACAACTAACTACCATTAACTGAGTCTTTAATGAAACATTTCAAAACTTAAAATTGGTAAAAGATGTTCCATTTGAACTTGGCAGTTGGTCTTGACATTTTGCCATAATAGGCTTTGTCTGCAGATGGGGAAGTGAAATAGTCAGTTCTTTAAAATGGGTGAACTACCCCTAAAAATCAATTTTTTTTACATTGTAGAAAGCCCTTTATGGAACATCACATTGCAGATATAAGACAGTTCCTTCATTTGAACAAAGTATGAGTAAATAATTGATGATGAAGAGGTGAGCAACTAATGAATCCTATTTTGGTCCAGTTATTACTTCCAGTTCCCTGTTCCTAGAAGGCTGGAGTGATGAACAGGCAGTACAATGCCACGCATTAAATCACTCAGCTCAATTTTTAAGTGCTGCTGTTTGACCCTCCCACCTAAAACCCAGCCATGATTCCTGCAGCCAAACTCTCTGCCCTTCTCTCTTATTATTTAATTAACAAATGTGCAATGAGACAAAATACACCCAACCCCATAAACCCAAATGGCAAACAATAAGAAAATACGGCCTGACATGTGGGTTGTTTTTTTCTCACATATACTGTTAAATCAATACATCATCAAGCATCCCTTGAAGGGGAGAGAGAAAGACTCATTTTGTGTTTTTCTTCACCCTGGCAAGATGATATTGATTTCTTTTTGACATGTTTATTCATGTATTGAGACTCTGAATGGGAGAAGGGAAGGAGAGAGGGGGAAAGAAGGAGAAAAAAGCCACATTAGATGTATCCTTGTAAATAAAATTACCTCTTAACTAACCGGCTGGTAAAATTCAAATTAAATAACAGCAAAAATAAAGGATGAAATATTGTGAAATGTCAAGCGCTTTTCATTCTGGTATATGCAGTATTATGTTTAATAACAAAATATTGTTTTCCAAGAACAAAAATTGATTTTTTTTCTTCCCCAAGGGAAGACTGTAAAAGGCAGTGATTTCAAGTTTTTAGTTAACAACACATTCAGTTTAATTTCATCCACAGGTTATTAAACAGTAAACCTGTACTCTGTGAATGTTCATCAAAAAGTAATTAAAAATAATAATCATCACTCATCAATAAATATTTCTTAGGCATATTTATCAGAGAGATGCTAATTTATGAGATAAAACACATACACATACACACAGCCTGCCAGTCAGTCCACAGAAAGATTACGTAGCTGCACAGGATTTTTAATTATTTGTCAGTGTTGCTGTCGGCCTGCAGGTCGACCAGCCCACTGGGAAAACTCCCGCTACTCCAAATGACCAGTCTGCCCCTGCCTTAAACTCATATTCAGGTTAATCTGTTTCCGTGAACCTCCAATCCCCTGTGAGTCTCCTTTTCCCATGAATGAACCAGTTAACAGAAAAGGGGGAGCATAGCAGTTTATCCCTCTCCAGTAGGGCCCAATAGTAACAGTAATAGGAATTACACTGCTCTCCACTGTAAGCACTGTATGCATCTTCTAATAATGTTGTATTGGTGACACTGGAGTCTAGCCTGATATTCAGAATGAATGGCCATTCTGTTTCCTCTCCATTGTTCAGTGTGGAATCGCCTCCCCTGTTTAATGATTGCTATAACTGGCACCAGTGACTGACATGTCAGCCTGCTGTGATGTAGTTTTCAGTCGACACGGTAGCAGCTTTAGCCACTCAACCCAGTCACCAGAAAAAAAATGTTGCCACGTTACACTTCTGCAAGCCAACATTGTTACAACTACAACAACAAACATCTGATAGTATGTGAAGACACATCAGAAAACAGTGACTTGTGACAAAATCATTTCCACAATGTCCGCACGCTGACCATCAGGCAAATGAGCTGCATGAGACTTGGTTAGCATTTCTGAGTTCTGTAACCTCCCCTGAACCACTGCTTTAGAGGGTTCAACAACGTCCTCTGATCGTAAGCCAAACTTAGGGTGTCACTGCGATACTTTAACAGGACCACATCCTGCGTTATCACACTCCAGTTGTGTTCCTGCGACGCATAAAGTGGTGCCCATTTACGCATGAACACTGGATATTTAACAAAGTAACCGCGAGACACAGCCATACTTTCCTCTGCTGACACAGCACTTTCAAAAAGTGCTGACAACTCAGGATCTTTTCTCTGCTCACACACAATCTGTTCAGATCCCATAGACACATTACCAAGGCTTACTTTACCCACTTCACCACCCTCGGCCTCAGGTGATGGTTTATCAGACGAAAGCCTAACTAATTCGTAGCAACAAAACTGTCAGACAAATCAATGTAATCTTCACTCAAGGTCTGATGCTTTGAAATGGCTCAAGTTACCACACAAGCAGTAAATACTTCAGCATACTTTCGAGCTAGTCCATCCAGATACTCATCGGGCTTAACCAGCACCTTACCCTCAGCCAAGTCTTTTCCCAATATAAAGGACACTCCCATAATTGAACTCTGTCACCCTCCCCAGTTAAAGACACAAACCCCTCCATAAGAAATGGAGCATCGACTTGAAGCTCCCACTCACTGGACACAGGAGTTTTGAACAGCGCCACAGACCTCTTCTCCTTACGCCTCCTTAGTATAACAGTTTGTGACAAAATGTCCTCATTTTTTACAGTAGAAACACACTGGGTTCTCCCTAGTACCCCGATCCTCCCTTGTAGACTTCCCTTCTGCACTACCAGAAACACTGGTGGGACACTGCACCCCAGAGGCACCTGAACGTTCCTTGAAACTGTTGTCACTAAACCGAGCTTGCCCAACAGACTTCTCAAACACAGACTCATGGGTGAGGAAATATTCATCAGCAAGAATAGCAGCTTCAGACACCTTTAAAGCTTTTTGCTCGTTCAGATAAGTGGCAACTTTATTAGGCAAATTCCTCCATAAGCTCCAAGGCTTTTAGATCTTCTATCGTTTTTAACACCTTGCGCTGAGCACCACTGATGAAATAATGCCTCCTTCTCACAAGCAAACTCCACATATGATTGAGACTCTTGTTTTTTATACTTGTGGAACTTCTGGCGATAAGCTTGTTCCAGAGTGGGACAATAATAATTGTTTATTAGCTTTGGTATACTATAGAGATTTTCACATGTAGGATTAGATTATTATTTTCATTACAAATTACTGTTTTTATTTTTTTTTCTTTAGTGCAGTAGGATAGGAGATAAATTGTAAAACGGCTGGATAGAATAGAATATGATACTACTCAAACAAGGGTGGATCCAGCCTGGCTCCAGCTCACAATAGTGAGCATGTAAATGATGGAACACAATTGTTACTTTATTACAAATGCTAGTGCTAGACTGGGTTGGAGGAGGACTAGGG
>OMLB01028694.1:0-14981 GCA_900302555.1 Myripristis jacobus | reverse complement strand
TGACACACACACACACACACACACACACACACACACACACACACACACACACACATATTGTCCTCTGTGCTGTGTTGGCAGGCGGTAATACCAGCATTAGCATATGAAAGGCAGCAGCTGGAAGGTGTAGCTGTCACCGTTGTTGTTGCTTGTTGCTTGTTGTTGTGTTATCCTTTTGGATGGCAGCGCCTCTGTTCCTGCTATCCCTCTCTCCTCTGACGCTCCCTATTGCACACCTTTTTGTCCACTGTCCCTCCATCTCTGCCTGCCTCCGCTTGTCACCTCCCTCTGCTTGTCAGTCATGCTCTTCCTCTCTCCAGCGAGTTTATGTGGCAGCAGTCCTGTCCCTCTGGGAATATAAGGGACATACAGTACATGTGTTTCCTACATGTAATCTGCATTTCTCCAGTGCCAGTAGCCTTTCAGTGAGCATGCATACAGCTTAGCTCTGACAGATGGTGAACATTTATCCTTTAACATGTTTTGTGTAATTTTCCGTCAAAGCGCAAACACATGCTGACTTCCACAAACTCTTGAGTAAAAGTTACACTAATTCATTAGTAATTTTAATGTTCATTTAGAAAGCTGAGACAGCTGAATAAGCTGTTTTAAACTTGGACCATACTGCTTCACAGAAGTCCTAATAATGCAAGTTATGGTGGAAGAAGTTACTGTAGATCGCTTATCACAGGCTGTAAGCTGAGTTGAAAGACAGAGCTGCCCTTGGCAAAGAACACTTTATCTCAGATAGCAGCAGGGTGCTATGCACCAACTCCACTTTCTCTCTCTCTCTGCCTCTGTCTCTCCTCCTCTCTTTCCACACAAAGATATAACTGTTCAAACGGACTAATTCCAGTGAACCTACTATGAGCTTGAAAGTCCGGTCCCCGCCCTCATTGCTAATTAACGGCCTTGCACAGCAGCATGAAAGCAAGACGAGCCTTTCCTGAGACTTGTCTCTCATTAGCAGTAACCACGCTTTGGCTGGCTCCATTAAAATTCCATTACAAACCCGCTATGCACACCTTATACTGCTTCTCCTTTCACTCAGTTCTAACTCTTTCTGCTTAAATGGCAATTACAGTACATGCAACTGAACTGAATGAGCTAATTGCGCTGAAACTTTAGAGTATCCCCACTGCTTTTGATATGGTCAGATATTACATTTTGCTAGTCCATAAATGTACCCAGTACATAAATATCAATGTACCTTGTAAATATCTATGTTGTTTGTTTGTTGTGCACTATTATGAAAATCTTTCAGTAATAATCCTTAGCAAGTGATTTCTGTCACTGACATGTCAGCTTCCCATAGAATATGATGTCATTTCAGATCAGGCCTACCTTGAGTTGAGTCAAGAGTTGCAAAAAAGCAAAGTTAACAACGTGGACTAGTGTGAATACCACCAAAAATCTGCTCCAAACCTGCTCCTTGCATGACAGACGTTGTCCCCAAACCCAACGGATCACTTCAATGATAAGTGGGGTGGGCCCACACAATGATGTCCCTGCACTGGTTTTTCAGTCTGTCTGAGATGAGCCAGTGTCTCCAGGTGGATTTTGCACCTGGCTAGGATGCTTAACAGCTGCTTCCCTGGGAAATGCACCTGTGGACCCCCTCCCCCTCCCCCAGAGGGAGCAGCTAGTGTAAAGTTACTGGGGAAAAGGATGTCTGGACCGCTCTGCTGCCACTGTGACCCTGGTGTGGATGAACACCTAGCAAGTGGCTAGATTGATAGTTGAGGATAAAGTAAATCTATATTCATTATTTTTAATACAGCAATTTCCAGTCAAACAGACCTTGAGTTTTTATCTGTGTTGTAGCCCTTGTAGAAAGAAGTATGACTTAATCTGATGTTTATAAACCTCATTTATTTTCGTTTATTCTCCATTCTGGCAGAGTCTAAAACTAAGCTGCCACCGAACAATAGTGCCACAAATCATTTTCTCAAATACAAACTCAGTGGCCCCACGCATTCATTCACATTTGTGCTCGCACACAATACACATATACACTTGTACACGAATATATGCCAGAAACACACAATCCAATATACAGTATACACAAACCCCTCTGTGTTAGCTATAGCCTCCAGGATTCTGGAAATTCTGGACAGCGGCTTCTCCCCATCCAATAAAAGGCTCCGATTGTCACTGCGGCAACATCACAGCCAATTCCTGTGCCTGATACTGTAGATCCAAGAAGGAAATGGAGAAAATGGTGTCACTGCTTGATCTTTCATCTTCCTCTGTTCTAAAAATGCCAGCTCTCCGTGCTAACTCTCCCCTGCCAAGCGGCTCACTAATGTGGACAGCAATACAACTGTACAGTAGGGGACCGCCACCTGCCTCCACACATGGGCCTCTCTGGAACAGACAGTCTTTTGAGAGATGAGTCTTAACCTGACCAGAGATCCATGTCTGGATGGGAATCAGATATCTCAGGCAGAGAGGATGAGATTAATTCACCACACTGGAGAACTCCCTCTTTCTCAATCTTTTTTGGAAAAAAAAATAGTGATGCTAATAGTGATGCTATTTAGGATTAAGGAGGTCACAATATATAGCTGAATCCAAAACCAGTGAAATTTCATGATTCTCAATTCAATATCACAGCAAAAATGCAAAATTAGCTTTTGGTATCCACTCCTTTATTTGGAAATTTTGTAAAATGTATTACAAACTGTGATTCAAGTATTTAAACATTCAGGCTAAGGCTCCATTACAATGAGAATGCTGAGTTACAGAATGAGTTGTCAAGTTGTGTCTATACTGCAAATACTATTTTAAAAACACTAGTACTGATATTGTTTTCAAAGATTTGTTTTTGACATTGTAACTAAGTGTCAGTTCAGTGTGAATCAAAGTTGCTTTTTGAAATTTTATTTTCCGGTTCATCACCCACTAGCTGTTTCATTCAGTTACTGAGGACAAAGAGAAAAACAGAGAGAGAAAGTGTGTGTGTACGTGTGAGAGAGAGAGACGGAGGGAAACATAACTTATTGTTTCTGTTAGTTTTGTTGTGTGAAATTGGTTTCTTGATCACGAAAAATCCAAACTCTCTCTCTCTCTCTCTCTTCCTCTTTCTCTTTTTCTCTCTGCATATATTTCCACCGATCTGAACAGCAAGGCCATAGGGTCATGTTTATAATCTGCTGAACTCAATGAGATACAGGCTCTATACCACTACAGCCATTTATAATCCAAAATCTTTTCAGGAAAAAAAAAACAATGGCCATAAAAATCTGGGATTATGTTGTTCCATGCTACTGGTTCTGGGACAGGAATATCTGTCACTCCTTCTCTCTTTCTTTTTTTAATCCCCCCTCTCTCTCTCTCTCTCTCTCTCTCTCTCTCTCTCTCTCTCTCTCTCCCTCTCTCCCTAAATCTCACAAGCAGCTTTAGTTCTTATCAGGATGGAATCAGGGAGAAAAGACTCTATCTGGAGGCTGGAGAGAAAAGTTTTCTGGGATTGCATTTGCTGGGTTTGCACTGTACTACAGTGCAGTTAGGTGGGAAAGATGGAGGAGAGGGGGGGGGAAACACAGAGAGAGATAGTGATAATGACAACAGAGACACTGACAGAGAGAGGCAGGGAGCAACTGGCATTGCAGGGTTGAGAAACTGTTCTTCCACTTGCACTGAAAAGCACAAGTGGATACTCTGCACTTACCCCATCCCTGCAGCTCCCGCCCTCCTACACTATGGCTCAGTGTACATAAGCTGGATTAGAGGGTCTGACACAAACACGAGCACCATGCACGCCTTTAGCTTTACATATTTGAGCAGCACAGCTGGATATCTGGCCCTGGCGAAATGGGATAAAACTTTTACTGTCTCCTCAATTCCTGGTTTTTATGTTCGCGTGGCTCGCTCATCCCCGTAAAGCCTTACAAGAAGGAGGCAATTGTTTTTCAAGCCCTTCTGCACATGGGCTGCCAAACAAAAATCTGTCTAGCCCGCGCAGATTCACATTCATACAGGTTTAAATGGCCTGATAGGCAAACAGCTTGGGCTCCATTCCTGTTGTCCATACAGATGCGAGTCTAGAAGCCAAAGAGAAATCACTGTGTAGAGCACAGCCTCTGAAAGCGATTCAGTCCACTTGTAAATGCTGCCAGTGGGACTACACTGCGTTCATTCATCCATCTCACCCCTCCTTCACCCTTCCTTTCCCACCTGCATCTCTTTCTTCGCTCACCCATTCCTCTTACCTCCTCGTTTTCCCCCAGTTACAACACCTGCACATGAGTAATGATAATCTCTGCTGGCCATTGGCTCCGATCCGGGAGCATTTTATATCTTTAGCAACAAGTGGAAGGCTCGTTCACTCTTCCTCTGCTCCCAGTAGTGTCTTTTACTCAACTGACTCCAGTTTACTGAGGAAAAGACACCAGAGGGAGCCAACATAAAAGACACTTTGGAGAGGAGAAAAACACTGAGCTTACATCCTCTGCTCCTAATAGCACTGTTTTCAAGAGAAATTAGCCATGAGCATGAGGAGGAAGCAAGGATTGCTGGTGGAAATGTCTTCTTGTAAAGAAATATTATTCTTCTTATTCGGTGCCGGCTCAGTTTATTCCCCAAATTTATCTTCTGTAAGAGTTAAAGAGCATGGATGGTAGGCAGTAGATTTCCGCCGGCTGTCACCACCGATATAATGAGCCTTTATATGAAAACCACACATAAAAAAATGATTCATTATCACATCACAAAAAAAAGAAAAAAAACAATCTAGGTATGGTTATTAGCAAGAAGAACACTGACAGAGGAGTGTTAATCAAATGGTATCATCCTTGAGACTGAAGTGCCCTCTAGTGGTGAAACCTGTTTGTACTTTGTCATCAGCTTCCGCAGTGGTTATACTGTACAATGCAGATGGGTGACAAATTAGAGAATAAACCATCATCAAGCGTGTTAGTAAGGTGTTGGACCACCACCAGCCACCAGAACAGCTTCACTGCTCCTCTGGATGTCTCCTCTGGAGGGATGGAGCTCCATTCTTCCACAAGATATTCCCTCATTTGGTGTTTTTATGGTGGTGGTGGAGAGTGCTGTCCAACACGTAGGTCCAAAATCTCCCATAGGTGTTCATTTGTGTTGAGATATGGTTGGTGTGACGGCCATGGCGGATGCTTTACATCATTTACGTCCTCATCAAACCATTGTGTGAGCCCTCCTGCCCTGTGGATGGGAGCACTGGAACATCCCGGAAGAGACTACTCTCATCAGGATAGAAATGTTTTATCACAGGATACAGGTGATCGCTTTGCAATTAGTTGCAGTGAGCTTTACCTCTAAGGGGACTGGTGTTCCAGAGATTGGCATAATCTTTACTAAGACACTTTACCAAGACACCTCATGTTGGTTTGTCTTTTAACTTGCCACCAGGTCTGTATGTAAGGTGCCAGGATCCCACACTTTTCCCCGTCATTCCTTGTGCACTGTCTCGAACTATAACACACGGCTATGCAACCTGCAGGGAGGGTTCACTCATCTCCGTTGGCTGCACTGAGTGTGTAAATCCACTAAGTGTCACTGCGTCCTCACATTCATGCAAGCTGTGGTAATGAAATAAGGAAGTAAGGGTGAAGTGAGGACAGCTAGTCCACCTCCTCTCTCATGAGTAAACTTCCTCTGGGAAATGAGGGGTGACTCAGTGGTTCATCACAGCCTCAGGCCTACAGTATTCTCCGGTTTTCTGTATTCACTGATCTGCAATGACCTGTGAAGAAAAATGATGAGAACCGCCAAGTGTTGTTTTATAATAGGGGTTTAATGAAGTTCAGCCCAGGTGTCTTGTAGGAGGATATATGAGAAAGGGTGGATTTACTTCAGATTCGGCTACTTTTATTTCAAATTTGTTCTTGCTTTGCCTGGTTGCAATAACAAAGACAGGAGCTCACAAGTTCAGTTACCCACAGCACATTATCGACTTTAATCACAAAAATGAATCAAAGCCGGAATAATTTTATACACATTTTACGACATTTACACATTTTATGTTTTTTTGTTTTTTTAATTAAGACAATAGAGTTTTTGTGTTTAATTTTTATAACACTTATCTTTTGGTGTAGGCCATCCTAAGATTTATGGGTGTAAAAGGCCAGTTTACCTGTTTTTGTTTTGACTAATGGGCTTACAGGTCATAGACAGTAGAAACAATCATAGATAATTTTGCTTTTGTAGACAAACCTTTGAGTCAAATACTTTCTGATAGCTACTGAAATACTTTAGGAAGAGCTGTAGTGTGTTATCCTGGTCATTACTGCATTTTGGCTGAGCAGAGGGTGACGTTCTGTCTTTTTTATTTCTCTGTATTTTCAATTGGAAATGTCAGGAGGGAGACCCTTGGAAAGTCATTCTAATTTTGTAGTGTCATCTGGCAGTCACCGTGGTCATATACATGGGAAAATACAGCACATGTGTTCATGAGAAGTCATTCACTGTGGTCATCATTCCATTAGGGGATTTTTCATGAGCTAAATTCTGGCTGGTCATGGACTCCATTAAGCCAGACATTCATCCTGACAGCCTTTTCTGGGTCCATGCCAACCCCAACTGCAACTATCACAGAGTAGTAAAACGGTGATATGTGAAATTTTTCATGGGGCGTTATTGAGGCTTTTCCCTGTGTTTGTCTGTGCTTGTTTGTCTCTTAACATTTATAAAGGATCCTTGTATTAAGAATCAAACATTTATGTGATGAGTCGTATTTATTCTTTTTTTTATCACAATAAATCAACCACCTGACACTCGCATATATAAAATTATCCACTACTAAGGGTTTCACTCAATTATATAATATATTTTTTATGAAAAGTAATACCCATGATGAAGAAATATATCTCATTCTACACAAGCATACAAGCAAAAAAATCATGATTCAAGAAAATTTGTGTTTTATGTCTCCCACTGGTCTGTAGTTTGGCATGACTTTCCACTGATGTAATGTGAGAGAGTTCAGTGCTGAGTTTCACAACAGTGGGAAGTTGTAAAGGCTTTTAATGACAAGCATGGCTGCTCTTATTTCGCTAATGTTCATGGCCTGACCCTGGTAGGTTTTAGGACATAGGGAAGTCCAATTGCCTTTGCACTTTCTATGGAAGCTGACTCAATGTAGAAAAGAGAACAAAAAGCTTGTAGACGTCCAATGTAGATACGAAACAACACCTCAGGAAATCCCTAAATATTAGGGATAATCAATCCATACAATAGCATCTAATATAAGTCAATCGCTTGACCCTTCTATAAAGCCACAGAGCCAGCAGAAATCAAGAAATCCCTCGATGGCAAAGCCAAGTAGCAGATCACTCCCCCACAGATGTCCAGAGATTTCTGTCAGACTCTTCACACGGAGATCTCTTTGAGGCACAATGCTCATTATCTTAATCTGATTAGACGATGTTCTGATGCTCTGAATGACTGGCACTTTATTATTCACCATCTTAAACTGTTTAATAATTGTCACTTGAGACAAGACTTTGCTGCTGGCGGTTACAGGAAGTTTGATGGAGGTGTCTGATTTCTCAGTCTCTGGCTGCTTAAATCCAATCATGCTCAGACACGGTGATTAGTCAAAACTCAAAGCGTTACAACCTGAAGAGGGAAATCCTATCGTACTCACAGATTACTGCGTGTTCTCTTGTGTCCAGGTGTCAATTTTTTCTAACCCTAACCCTTACCCTAACCCTAACCCTAATTTCTGCCAAATTTCCAATGACTGTAGTGGAGTGCAGCTGGTCATACTGTATCACCAGTTCAGTTGATTTCATTTTTACAGTGTAATGGATGTCATGGTGAAGTACGTCATAGTTAAGTATGGTTTAGTAAAATATTTCATTTGGGTGCCATTGGGTTTATGGAATTCATTACCATCAAAATCATTATCAGAGATACTCAAAACTTTGTTATTGATTGAGTGCCTTGTTGGAAGCTTTGAATCAAAATGAGAAAGATTTAAACTTACTAGTAACACAATCAATCAATACATTAAAAAAAAAAAAAAAAAACATACACTCAGTGGCCCCTTTATCAGGTCCACCTGTCCAGTCTCATGTAGCTCAGTGCAGCAGCTCTGCCAGAAATTCTACCTTTCAAGAAAGTTTATAATGTTCAGTTTTTGTTGACATTGTGGAAAATGTGTTGATTTAATATTAATGTTTATTATTGAGGTTGTAGTTTGCAGAGGTCTTGTACTGGACTACATTATATTGAGAGGTGTTTCTAGTTTTTTGTCCTCTCTATTTATGTACATTGAGGAGGGACAGAATATTGGAAACATCTGTCAATAAAATGCAGTCCAGTCCAACAGCAGCACTAACTATGAGCTCAATGCCAAACATAGAACTGAATGAACACCCCTATTACTGTGACAACAAGATAACCTGAGCATTATAGGCAGCAAGAAAGGAAATTTAGAACAGTTGCATTGGGTTGTATTAGATTGTACAGGTGGATATAATAAAGTGGCCAATGAGTGTATAAGCTGTGCATTGCAAAAGTATTTATTTTGAAATGATTTTTAGAAATATGTTGGTACTGTTCAGGAGTAATTTAGCCAGCTGTGAAATAATTTGCATTAGCATTGCATAGTGCCAAATATACACAATTTGTACCACTCACTCACTCACTGTTGTTGTTTTTTTTTTTTTTTTTTTTAATCATAGCATCACATCAATGGTGTGATAATCAGACATTTTTCTTTTCTTATTGAAATCAATCAGTTTTTAAAGTCATCTACAGTACAGTGGCCCATGAGGGATAACTGTCATAGTCATGTGTGAATAAATTACACTTCAATCAAAGGATACAAAATTAAAGACATAAATAAAAGAAAAGAAACGTTTTTTAAAAATGCTCCTATTCATTAGGGACATTTTTATCCTTGTTCATTGTTAACATGAGCATTTTATAAACTTTCTAGGACATTTTTGCCCTGAGCTCCTGTTCATTTGTGACCCTGACATGAAGCAATCAAACAAATGTTAACAGCAAAGTAAGTTTAATTATGTTTCTCAGGTCTTTTAACAGAGAAGGTTTTCAGGTTTTGCCTCTCGAAGCTTGCAAAACTCACAGTAATGCCATGGTGTCATGGTGGAGTGTTATGTTGTTATAACCTCCAGCGTGTCATCCATGTAAATGGCGAAGGAGGCTCTCAGCGCAGCTCGATCAGTTTATCAAGCGGTTGTCTTTAAGATTGCTTCACATAACTATAGGTATTATCAACACAGCCATCAGAGGTAGGATGACTGTATATTTTCCACAAAGTGGCATCACAGTCAAATGATAGAGATCTCCTAACATGAGGACAAATGTTTCACTTCACTTCCATAAATGGTCATAAACAATGCAGAGGGCATTTCCCTTATAAGACACCGGATGCTACTGTTCCCCTGCTTTGAATGCAAATGACTTTTCTGAAATTATGTTGCTTTGAATTATTATGTCACATACATAATGTCTTTTTTTTGGACCAGCCAGGGAAATAAAATGTGTTCCCACTGCGTTTTGACCCGTCTACTTAAAAGCTGTCCTCGACATAACATTAAAACAGCAAGGGACTATCCACCAGCCAGATGGCAAACCAAAATAATACTGCATTTCAACATTTTTGGAGAGTGGGTTGAGACAGTCTGCATTAGTTATTAGTATAATTAGTTTACTTTTTCTCAACTGCAGTGACCCTGTTAGTGACTTTTACAAATTAAAACTCAAGGCGATCACTACTTTTAGTGTCTTGACTTTAGAGTTGTAAAGTACATAAGCTTGCGGTGTAATATAGGGCAATAGTACTTTTTTTTTTTTTTAACTTTTTTATTACAAGTTGAGTAGTTAGTCCTTCTTTTATGTGAGGAATTTTTACTATTAGACATAAAAGTTGCTGAATATAATAGAATCTGTCATTTTCCATTGAAACACAGTCATTCTGGGCTTCACCCTCATAATTGATAATAGCTGTTTGGATCTGATTTAAGTGTCCATCCCCAAAAAGTGGACACATGATGACCCCTCCACATCATTTGCAATAACGATGCCATACAGTAAAATGAATAATAGTGATAATAAACTTGATTTACCTAGCACTGTTTTGACACAATTTTGAGGTGATTCGGCAGCATTAGTGTCAAAAGAGTGAGAGACAGAGAGAGAGAGAGAGAGAGGAGGGAAAATAGGAGAGAGAGAATGACATTTACAGGACTGTGCTTCCTCTGAACCGTGCTCCACTTCACCATATATCTACAGCCGCCCCTCCTCCCCCTCCCAGACAGCATACAGAAATAGCAGCAGTTGTTCTATGGGACTGGGAGGTGGCACTCCGCTGTAACTGAAACTATGTGAAACCATGGAAATTGCTTTATCTAAAACCGTGGAAATTGCAGAGAACTGTCCAGAGAGCTGTCAAAATGCCAGAACGCAGAGATTTCAAATACATTCAGTTGTGCTGTGTTGGGCTGTGGGCCCTTCGTGGTTACACTGTGATTATTTCAACAGCTAGCTCTTTGTTGTTGTTGTTTTTTTGCTTTTTTTTTTTTCCTTGAAACACAAGATGTTGACATGCTCGGTCTAGAAAAATGCCACAAGGCTTTGCTGTTTGGAGACAACACAAATTCTCCATTTGACTTGAGAGATCTGTGTTATGATCTGTGTTTTAGGTGCACAGAGGGCAGTGGTTCTCAGTCTTTTTGGCCTGTGACCCCTTAAAAAAAACAGCTATGCCTACTCACGACCCACTGTCACACGCTGCATATGAAGTGGTGAACAGTCTACCTAAAACATGGCAACGTTTCCAGGTTGTTTCATTTGCCTAATTGTCAAACTAAACAGCATTTCACAAGAAAACAGAGTAAAATATGCATATGAAAAGTGTTTTCTTCTTTCAACCGTTTCTTAATCATCTTGCGACCCCCCCAGAAATGATCTCTCGACCCCCACGTTGAAAACCGCTGGCATATAATAATAACAAAAGGCCTATGGCACTGTGCGCTATTTCTTGTTTTCCCTCTGGAGCTCTTATATATTTAAAGTGTACTGCGCCCTAGGGTGAATGAACTGGTGACCTTGTTAAGAGACTGAAAAACTCAAATCCCTGCTGTGCGGTTTCCTGTGTTGCATATGGGAGAAAAACAGTTGCGTGAAAGTCGTCTTACTTACTCAACAAGGGGGAAATAACAATAATAATAACACTCTAATAGCCTTAAGTACTCAGCCCTTGCACTTACACAACGGAGTAATGCAGAAACATTGACCGCCCTGTGTTTCAACTGCAGGCTCTGAGATTTTGAATAGGAGACAACAGTGTTTTAAATTGCACTTAAACTACATAGCAGAAGCGAATGCAGTACATACTGTTGAAAATATTTGATATAAGTCTGTGTGAGAAAACCCATAAAATGCCAATTTGACACACACACACACACACACACACACACACACACACACACACCATCATACAAATGATGTCATTATTCTCTAACCGTAAAGGGGAAGAGAGATCATTTTCTCCAACGGTTGAAACCTCCCCTCAGCCAATAGGCTGCCGGCGCATGAATCTCAAACGCACCCGTGGACGGACGCTGCCTTTACGTGCAGTCGGAAACACCGCTATCACCAATAAAATGCACTTAAACGACTTAAGAAAGTGGTATACAAAGGAGAAAAGTTTATTTAACACACCGGTTTATACTACAAAACACTATTATAGATTATGGAAAGATAAAATATAAATATGACAAAATACCAAAACCATAAGTCCCTGAATATAAACAGTATAGTGACAACATGGGAGACTAAAAAATGACTCAAAACTCATAATTTAGTACCACATACAAATAAATAGTCTACCTACAGAAGGGTTATAGGAATGTTAGCAGTGTTGAGACGTGATGTTCATGGGTCAAGTTTTTAGTTGGTGAAATTAGCCATGGTAGCCAATTCATGAAGTGATTAATTAAAAAATGAATGAAAACATCGCTTATGCATGTTTTTCGTACATCACTGCAGGAGTAGCTACGAAGCATTTCTGTGCTCGTCAGCAACCTAGAGCACTTGAGAGCGAGACAAGTCGCATTTACAGATCTCACTGGTGGGAAATGCGAGTTTAGGAGGTGACAGTGAATGCAGCATCATGGGAGGGTCTTGTGAGTATCAGTTTGGTTTCTTCCTCGGCCGCTGATTAGAGCTGCAACAAGGGAAGGGCAGCAGCGCAGGAGGAAACGACGGAGGTCCTTGGTCATTTGAAAGCACACGCTGTTGGAGGTGAGGAAACTAATTTTGTTGAATTACCTTCATCGTTCTCAATTCGCCCAAGAGCTTTTTCTCTGACTTTACAAAGTGAGTTCCGAGCTTTGAGCGAAAAGTAGACGTGTTACAGTGTCGCTGCTCGCTCTCAGGGCACGTTAATGAGCCGGGCTATCAACAGCTTGGCGAGTTGAAACCTGTTAGATGTTTCCAAGTACTCCAGTGAAATGGTTACACTGCATCTACGTTTGGCAAATGTGCGATTCAAGTGTCCTAAACTGTGGACACACCTGTTTTCTCTAACCGGCTCGTAGCAGCGGGATTGTGGGGCATAAACAGTGCTCCTGACCTACCAACTCAGCGGGGTTTTGCGGCAAATTACATACTTGGAATATTTTAATTATTTTGGGCTAGGCTACAACCGTGGGGCAACCAGAGCCAAGCCCTCTCCGCTGTAAAAAGTTTCTCTTGTCTTTCTGTTGGGGAACCTGTTTGGTTAGTGTCAGAGCATCGATGGTATTCGAGGCGTTTCGCCTGTCCGGTGTTTGTGGAATGCAGGAGTCGCAAACCAAGTTTCCTTAATGGGTAACCTCTTTAATTTGGCTGTGTGGTCGAGACGCATGCCCTCCTTGCTTGTCCTAAATAACTGATTAAACAGTTGTCTGTCCCGAGGACATTCCTCTCTGAGTCACCACACCCTCTTTCTGCTCCTCGACCACAGGAGCAGCAGACCCTCATGCCTCGCCGCGGGTTGCTCCCAACTCATTGTCCTGACATGTTCCCTGTCGCAAAAAAACAGGGACTCTCTGATTTTACCCTGTGATTACCTAAAAGCGAAAACTGCAAAACTCTTGTTTGGCATCAACCGGGCCACTCCTATCTCAGAGGCTGCATTTTAACACGCACGATTTTGCAGGTAAGCAACATATCCCGGAGAGGAATGCTTTAAAAGAAGAGTCTCGTGTTTTTGGTGGGTTTGTGTGATGTTTTCCTTGTGGAGGAGTAGCTGATTGCTGACCAAGCAATGAACACAGGTAGTGGACAGAATTGAGAGTATTACAGACACACACAGTTCACATGAAGGAAATGGAGAGGGAATACATAATCTCGAGTAAATTATGATGAAAATGAGAAGTTGTGATTTCTCTGGTCATAGACAGTCACTTGTACCCTTGTTACTCTCAATGTAATGTCTCTATTGAGGTCATCTGCATTTATCTGAAAGCCCTCGTGTGTGGTGACTATTGAACGCCACTTCCCATACATGTTAGGAAAGCAGGAGACCATTTCACGCTAGCGTTGCCCCCGAGTCCATCACAATAAAAAAAAAAAATCTCCACAGCAAACATGTAGGAGGTAGCGCCTGGATGGGAAGGGATTTCTCAGACCAAGGGGTCCTTGCAAGACTGGATCCATCAAAAGCAGCTTCCCCGCGTGTGAGGGGTCAGGACATACATTTAGGGTTAGGTTAAGTTTACATGCACAAATCTTGGTGTGATTCTTTTGCCAAAAGGTACCTCGGGTGGCTCCGTTCTAGCACCAGCCACACATAGGAGGAGATTTTCCCCCTATTTTCCAATTCATCTACATGGACAGCTGCTGTATCTGTACACGGTCAAGCTGTAGACGACTTTATCAGCTTAGGTTTTTGCCCAAACACAATTCCTCACGGTATGTTTGGTTCTGCGTGCCTGTCCAAGATTAGTCTGAGCAGCCCTCTGCCACCTTTGGTCTCCAAGGTAGCTGATGTCATTGTCTCACAGGAAACTAATTTGACTACAGTCTTTAGGGAAATGCAGAGCTTAGACTCAAATCTGTCTCTGTTGCTGTTTTCATGGTCGACGGATGGCGGCTGACAAACAAGTCATCGGCTGTTCGGCGTAGCACATAGGCTGAAGGCGAGGACACAGAAAAGAAAAACGTCTGGAAAAACCCTAACCTTTTGTTACTCTATAGGAGGAAAAGCAGCATTTCCTGCATGGGTTTCACCACTGGTCGTGTTATGCCCCCCCTCCAATCCAAAAAAAAAAAAGACTGAACCATTTACAAAGCTTAAAATGTCTCCCAACTCCTATTAGCAATAACTTCCTTCCTAACGCCTCCCTTGACTGTAGGGCACAGATGGACGGGACAAATGAGAGCAACATGGTAATGATTCCCGTCTAGTCCGTGTACATGTGTGTCTGTTTTGGCAGTCATTTGGCTGTGTATGTCAGTGGGAAAGGAGGAGTGCAGCGCCCTAAGGATACGGAACATTAGCTCCCTGATGGTGACATCACACTGCAACACAGGAAGAGCGAGCGAAGGATGGGATGAGACAGGGACAGGCTGAGAACAGTAGCCTGGAGGAGGACGGGCTGAGCGGAGGAAACGGGGGAGGGCGACAGCGGGGGGAAGGATGAGAGAAAGAGGGAAACAGGGTACAGGCAAGTGAGGCTCTCTCACTGATCCATCTAGGGCAGCGTGTGTCCGTGCGTCTGCGCGCTCGCCTAATCTTGTAACAGCAGCTTTTACTGAGGACTTGAAAAGAGAAAAACAGTCATCATTTCCTCCCCAAATCCTGATTAGCCCCCCCCACAAGTCACCGTATAACTAATTCATCCATTTATTTATTTCATACTCATGGAATATTAATCAAAGACTACCAGTTATGTATGTTTTGAGTTCCTCCACATCTGTTGCGTGAGCTAAAACACTTTCTCTCGTATTCTAGCCCCCCGCCTCCCCAATATCCTGCCCGC
>OMLB01028688.1:21750-46770 GCA_900302555.1 Myripristis jacobus | reverse complement strand
AAAGCTACACATATTTCATAAGATATTTTGACATGTGTAAGTAATATAACATCTCACGTTTATGGTAAACAGTTTAAACAAATTGTGTTCTTAATCATGATCATTGATGCTACCTCTTGCCTCAGAGCTGTCCATTCCTGTTGAAACAGAGGGTGTGGCTCTGCTGCAGTTCAGCCATGTGGATCACTGTATGGCTTACAGACATCCAGTCAAACAACTTTGTGTTTTTGACTATTATCATAGAGCTACACATCCTAGAAAAGTTATGTCTATTGGAATGGATGGGGTATCTTCATGAATTAAATGAAGTCTGAAAGGTACATAATTGTAACTGTAACTATAATCCTGCACCTGCAGTATATTTAAGATACCATACAAAGGTCATGGCCTAAGTCCCTACAAGACTATTAAAACGATATCATGAGCTACAAATGCCATAAACTATAAGATTAATAAAAAAGGCACTACAGTGTACAACAGAAACAGAATAGTGCCTAATGGGATATTATAGGGACAATATTCAGATTTTTGTTTTATCAACATTTTTCATGGTTTCACAGTGGTCTACTATTCATTGTGTCTTTAAATCTAGCAGAGTCCCACTTATTATTGTGTGGCCCTGTGCTAAAGAAAAGATGGCCTGTAGGCAGATGCTTTGATAGAAAATTACCATATAAGGCTTTCATCTATATAAAAACAATCATGCAAAGTTGAGTGAGTCAGGATTCTTCTTTAACTGTCTTGAAGAAGGAGCTGAGGTAGAGCTGTCTGGTCCCGCTATTCTCTGCACCGAGTTTGGCCTTTTTCGAGGTCTGCGGTTTCTTGTCGTCCTTCACACCAGTGGTTTTCTTCCGCTTCCCATCCTAAGTGAGACAACAACCCGAAACAAAGGAGCACAGCTGACATCAGTTATTACCACAGCATAAGCAAGAGTCACAGATACAGTACACAAATTACAAGAACTTGCCTTTGAGGGCTGTTCCTCTTGATTCTCCGCGGAATCATAAAGCTTCAGGATCTGCAGAAGAGTTGACATGTTGATCCCATTCATGGCTAATTCGCATAAACTGCACATGAACAGATGTGGGCACTCATTCACTCCTGCCATCATCTCCCTGGCAAACAAACTGTAGCACCAACTGCACTTTAGACTTACTTTACATTTTCTTGCACGCAATTTAACTCTCAAGATGACGGCGATGTGTCTTTTCTTATGGTTTTTAAAGCTGCTACTAGGCCACTTAGCACCTTGGCGGCTCCAAATGACACCAAAAGGTTAAGTGTTTGAAATTAAAATTGCAGAAATCACGGAACATTAAATTTGTAAAGTACACACACACACTTCACATTCGCCGGTGTGTGTTCCCCTCTCTTATCCCTCTGAAAAAGCAAAAATGAGACCAAAGGGATGTGAAAGAGAGAAGAAATCTATTATTGGTGAGTCAGCCCAGCTCTCTCTGGACATAGCACTCACTTGCTGCTGTTTTTTTTTTTTTTTTAAATTTCACTCCCAAGTTTCTATTTGGCACTTCCAGTGGGAGGAGAAGTGACTGTACATAACAGCAGAATTTCATTGGTGGATCTACATGGTCTCAATAAGCAGGGATGGGATGTTCCTCTCCTCTTTCCAGCAGCCCCATTTTCTTTTTATTTAAGCTGAAAAGACTGGTGAATTGCAACATAAAAATCTTGCTTAGTGCAACTTTACAGAACAGGATATCTGTGTGCCTCAGTCTAATGTAAATTTACTGTTATGAATCCATGTTGGGTGTAAAAAACAAACAAACCTGCTGCTGCTAAACTCACGTGGGCAGCAGGGAGCCACAAACAGTGAGCAGAGTAGACAGACCTTTTTGACTCCTGTGGACACAGCAGCTTCCTGCAGGGCCGACCTGGTGAGCCACTGTGTGTTTTCAGGTGTTTGTGTATCTGCATGCTCTTTCAAACACACATGGTACACCACATATGTCTGGTGGATGTGGGAGAAGCTATGAACCACCTGCAAACAATAATAGCCCGTAAACTGTCAAGTAGGCAGTCACACTGTTATAGAGAGAGTGTATTTGTGGATGAAGGTGTTTGTAAGGTACTAAAGGTACAGTATATCAAGTTTACCTCTCCAATGTATTTAAACAGGCTTTGGTTCACCTGGACCCCAAGCATCCTGCTGATCTCGGCACACAGCGCCCCCTTCTGCTTCATCTCGGAGTTCTCCTCCTCCAGCAGCAGGCTAGGGAACTCCCACATCCCCGCCAGCAAACCTGTCAACACACACACACACACACCCTTCAACACACGTACACATGCATGCACAGACACACACAGAGCGCAAGAGTGAAGAGGTTGTGATGATTTTTTTTTGCATCTGCTGACCTTTGTTGGGCCTCTGTGTGATCAAGTACTCGTCCTCCCCTTCCTCCACTGATCTGACCACCACGCAGGTCAGTGTGCGCTCGACGCGGGGCGGCTTCTTTCCAGGCTTCCTGGGGAAGTTCTGAACACCCAGCTCATCGTCCCAGGGCTCAGCGGGGCACAGCGGGCACTTTCCACCGCTCGCTGCAATACGTGTCCACACGATGGGTCATTTGCATGCTTCCCATTCATTGTCTATGTAGGCAGCCATGCAATACATTCTGGTAGCGTTGTATTTCCAGAGACGGGGCGTCACATTGGTGTCTCCTCATTTGCTGGAGGAGCTGAACAGTCTACTCTCTGCAAATTAGGGGCGACCAGCGCGACTTGCCGCCTCTGGAAACTCCTGAGAAACTTTTAAACAAAGACACACATTTCGGTGAACTGTTTTCATAATATAAGACCCAGAGCACTTACTGCAGTCCTCTATATCTGGCAATGTGGAAGATGTCCTGCCCAGCTTCCCCAACAGCCTCTTTGAGTTCCTCTCTTGTTTGACACAAACCTGCACACAAGGAAGTACATCATCATCATCATCTGCAACAGACTGGACACCTGCAGCCCTATCATCCAAAACTTTATTGATGTTCGCACTTCCTTCATTTTGTGTGTGTGTGTGTGTGTGTGTGTGTGTTTCAAATGCACAAAAGGTGCAATAATGCTTCATTTTAGTGGGTTTTAGTAGGTTAATTAGGATAATTAGCAAGTGATGTATTTGAAATTTCTTTGAAATTACCCCCACATTGCGTCAACATTTACCTCAAAATTTATTGACAACCCATATTATAACATTCCAAATGCATTTGATCATAAAAATGAAACTAGGCTTGCCACTGGTCATGGAATTCCCGGAATATCATGAACTTTTGAGACTGTCTTTACATGTGCAACTTAAATGCAGCTTCAGTCCTTTGTAGTTTAGTTGTATTGGTGTTCTACAAAAAAAAAAAAACATCAGATAAAAATCATAAATTCACTTTGCAACATCAAATGTTGCAAACTGATTTTATGTGTTTTGAATTGAATGTGTTTTGTGGCACAGTTAAAGTTTTGGTTTTCAGTACATTGAACACATACAGCAATGAGAACAAATATTAACTAGCAATATAGTCAAGCTTCAAGCATGTTTTTTGTAATTGCATAGAGCATGAATCATGACCATGGCTTCCCACAACAACATTGGTTTAGCTTTTTTTCTTTTTTTTTTTTTTTTTGCTGTGTCAAGGTCTGGTTTCTACCTTGCGATATGAGCGGCAGTGAGACTGTATGGGACACTCTGCGCAGAGCGGACTTTTAGGAGTGCAGACGCGAGCTCCCAGTTCCATCATGGCCTGGTTGAAGTCCCCTGGTCTCTCTGGGTCCACCAACGAATTGGCAAGACCCCTGAAATGAAGAGCCGAAGCAAACCCGTTCAAAAAGGCTGAGTAAGAATAAGTATCAAGTATTTATCATTTTATCACTGTGGAACGCCAAGCATGTTCGGGGTGGTGTCCAATACTACTTCAGTACCATTCCAAGAGACTGAATTCACATATATTCAATACTTGCAACAAATGGAGGACTGGAACAGACAGAGCTGCTGCGGTCAGCCAGCTGAATACATGGCAACTGGATCAAACAGTCAACCACTAAATTCCAGTCCAACTAAACTGGCTGACATAACTGGGACCAGAACCAAAACATGGAGCTCTTTCACACAGAGAGCTGACTAAGACAGCCATACAGCCCATGCATCAATTCCCCTGTCTCCAATTCAAGTGCAGTGACACGTTGCTTGATGGTTTTTGTTTAGTGTGGTATCACAGAAGCGCCTCATTTTTAGATTTTAACCACAGTATTGGTTACAAAATCAAAATCCTGGTATTCCGATGAAGCTATACTGGAGTGTAATCTCACCAAAGTGCCTCTGTCACAGCAGGGCTTGTGCTGTCAGCCCCAATGGCCCTCATGCGACACAGCACCCGAATCACATTGCCATCCACGACTCCTGTAACCTAGGCAACCGGGGTCATTTCAGTGATCAGTCACATAGCAAAGAAAAGCATCTGTCAAACATGGCATCAGAGTCTGATCTGGGCTTGGAGACAAAAACACTACTGGTGTGTGTGTGTGTGTGTGTGTATAAAGACCTGCCCCAATGCAATAGACGCTATGGCTCCAGCGGTGTAGCGTCCCACTCCAGGCAGCTGCTTCAGAAGGCTCTCAACCGTCCGCGGCATCTGTCCCTTCAGCTCCGACACAACCTTACAAAAAACAGTCACACAATTAACACCCAAGGCCCTATTATTTAGCCTCCTTACTAACTATAAATAAGTGGTAAAACACTTGTGCTGGTGTGTTAACTGATGGTGTTGCTGAAGACACGAGACAGAGAGCCTCATGCAAAAACATTTTTGTAATTTTTAGTTTAACTTTGGCTCAATTTTTTCGTGAGGTGCACTTTTTCGAGTCTGCTGTGTCAGACCCTGCAAAATGGTCATATGTTCAAACTTTTGAAATCTATCCTAAATGACCATTGTGCATATGATGAGGGTCCAGAGAAGTCATAAATTGTATGCGTCCCTATGAGAATATTGGGGGATATCACTCCTGTGTGCCATTTAGAAAATAATTTGTTCATACGAGTAGTTCTTGCATGAGGTCCAATAACACTCAGCATTATCTCCACACTTTTTTCAGGTTAAAAAAAAAAAAAAAAAAGTAGGTGATCACTGGATGGTTTTGCCTCTAATCAAATTGCACCATGTAATATATCTCTGGGCAAACATACAATATATGTACTACCATCGACACTGCCACTGAACCAGTCTCAGTTCAACACAGTGACTAAGACAGAGTATAACCAAGGGGAAACATAAAATGCAGGTATATGGTGTGAATTTTGTATTATAAAGCATAACACAGACCTTCTGAGCTCCTTCATGCAGCCTCTTTCCTCGGGAGTAGTAGCCGAGGCCCGCCCACATCTGGTTCACCTCCTGTCCGTGAATTAAATCAATTTGAAATCGGTGAAATCAGCGTCATTTTAGACTTAAAGCACATTTTCAGTGTCTACTTTTTAAAGAATCACCTCAAGTGTAGCGGCTGCAAGATCCTGCACCGTGGGCCACCTCTGCAACACAGTCCAGGACGATTTACAGTTATACTGTATTCTTTGTAACTTAACAACATAGACGTAAACATGCTGCAAGAACTAAAATATCAAGCGCTTTGACTCTGCCTACCTTCATCCATTTGTTGTAGTAATCTATTACAGTGGCAACCTGGGTCTGCTGCAGCATGATTTCTGAAACCCACACTAAAAAGGGGGAAAATCTGACATGAAAAAAGTGTCAACTCATGTTAAAACCATGTAGAATGCATCATCTTACCTGCATATGTCCTGATGTTGAGGTCGGGCTCTGTCATAGCCTGTCAGAGAAATAAAGGAAGGCCCCATGTTGTATTAGTAGTGCATTTGCTGTACTTGGACTTGAGTGTGCTATGTTTTGCACTGCCCTCTTGCACAAAATATTTTCGTTTAGTTCATTTCCATAATGGCAAAATGAAGTGATAAAACCACAACGATGAAACACGATGCTATGAGACAGAAAAAAGAAAACACATTTGTAATTTGTGTGGGTGAGACAAAGTTAAAAATCCCCCAAAAAATGGTGAGTTTCCGTTGTCTTTGTAACGTATCACTGTGTTATCTGGCTACTTTGTAGGTCTCTGCATTAATATTGCCAAAACAACTCCAGCATATTTATTGTACTTGGTGCATAAAGCTATTTTTATTCTGCTGCAGTTGTCTTTTGCAACTCAAAATGCGCATAAAAGGCACATCAGCATGCCAAAACCAGAGAAAGAATTAATTCACTTTACCACAGTCCTCCATGGCAGCTCTCTCTTCCCCTTGTCATACCAGTGCAGGAGCTGCGACCGCAGGAGCACAACATCAGCTCGGTCCTGGAAAGTGTGGTATGTGGACGGAGCAGGATCTGTGGTTTCCTCTGGGGGGTTGGCGTGGAGCATAGGAGGTGAAAGAACACCCAAACCCAACTTTAAAAAGAACACCATTGACTTTCAACTATGAAAATATTTATCGAATACCCTGCCATGGTCTGGGGCTGTTTTGGTGAGGATTTAATGTGGCGAGGTCAGAGGCAGAGGAACTTGACATGCCCCTTGATAAGAGACATTCGCCCCACAGAGAAGTGACAGAGAAGGGACTGGAAATACTACAAAGGCGAATAATCACAGGATCATTAACTGTACTTCCAGATCCATATCTGATTTAGGGCCACTAGAGGATGAAGCCTGATCTGACTTCAGCTCAGAGCCCACAACAGTCTTGCTAATCTGTAAATACAGAAGTTACAGTGAGAGCAAAATGTGGAGTGTCATAATGCGTGGTGTCCCTCTGCACTAAAGAGAGGGCATAGTGGACCGAGGTGGTTTATTTGGGTCATGTGGCTACAAGCAGCATCATCCCTACTGACTGGGCGGGTCAACCGGTGAAGTTAGGATCCACACGGTGAGTCAGACTACCTTCTTTCACAGCGGCCTTTGACCGCTTCAGCACCGCTTTGGTCGTGTCTGGCATTTCCAGGCTGGTCCTCTTGCCTCTGTACAGTGCGGAGCGTAGCCTGCTCATGGCGGCAGCGGCAGCAGCGGACAAACCCTCGGCTCTCCCCGCACGGTGCGTCCCGCTCAGCCCGCAGCAGCTCACCGAGCGTGAAGCTGGTTCCCGCCGTGTGCAGGAGCAGCAAATCCCTCGTCGTCCAATCGGCTGGGAGAAAACGCGTCACGTGATGTAACGTCATTACATCACGTGGGCGTGTTACTTTTTTGTCACTAAAAAAGTGTGTATGTATTTAAATTAAGAATACAAGTGGTCCTGGGAGAAAAAACGCATTGCAATATACATCAGACCTACTTATGCTGTTACTACTTCTACAATAACAGCAATAACAAAACGACTATAAGAAAACAATTTAGTGCGATGTAATATTATTAAATGTGTAATATTTGTGATGGTTCTCTTATCACCTTGTCATCATTATTATTGCAATTATTCAGTCATATCAGTCATGACCGCTGACTTGAACTGTATTTTATTACAATGTTTCAGACACAATGTTAGCCCAATATACAGATAGATGATGGATAAGAAGATAAATATTTCTGTGCTTAGATGAATGAAATTTGGAGGTAAAAATGATTGCTTTCCTCTGTGCTTATGCAACTAGGCACATTGTCTCAATCAATTAACATCAGCTTATAATTATGTCTTCATTATAAATACTGGGTTGTGTAACAGTATCCGTAATTGTCCAGTTAAATGTAAATATCTGGATTTGAATGTAGTGATAATTGTATAACATTTAGCCCTAATGACGGCTTTGTAATCCACTCTGTTTAGCGAGTGCTCAGCACTGTCCCTGATGTCCGAAACATTGCACTGCACTCTTGTTTCTGTCTCAGCAGCCAGTGGACGTGGCGCAGCTGTCTCTCTCTGTCGGCTTTGCTGAAACACCATGTTACTCTGGTCAGTCTGCAGTGCTCTTGCCATCTAGAGCTGAAAAGCAAACATTGAAGAGAGAAAAAAATTATTTCAGCACACTGCATCTAATAGAAAAATTAATTAAAAATAGAAAAATTACAGTCATTACCTTCCATAATGTTCACCTTGTTAGACAGCAGGATTTCTGCCTGGACTTCATCCATATACATGTGCACTTTGTCAGCTGTGTTCTGTAAGGAAAGGATAGAGCTGTCACCTTATTATAGCAAATAGCTTGTGAGAATAGAAAGCATTATGTTGATACTTGAAAAAATTAACAATTTTGCATCACAGTAATGAGTGTGGTTTCCCCCTCCTAGTTTATTGAGCTTACCATGAAGGCTTCAAACAGCGCACTGCCCATGCACCTGTGCACTTGTTCTTCTATACCTGGGTACGAGCTGACAAAATGCTGCATGCAAAAATACAAGCAGAGGTGAAGCAGAGATGCATTTGTGTGCACTTGGGTCGAATTGTATTTTCCACAAAAAGTAATCATATGTGATTTATTATGTGCACTGTAATTGAAGACTACAGTTAAGGCGAATGTACATTAAATAAATTCACTCTTCTGATCATCAATTAATACAATACAATAATAATAAGTCAATTATAAATGCAATCCATCCATGAAAATAATCAAGAATACCATTTGATCAAAGCTGCACATCCCTGCACAATGTTTCACGTGTCTGTACGGTCTCTTACACACTCACCAAAGAACCTTCAAGTAGCTGTAGTAGAGAGCATCATCGGGCACTATGATGGTGAAATTGGCAAGCAAGCATGTGTGTATACTGTATACAGTATGAATGTGTGTGTGCACCTTCAGGGCCAGGCTGGCCTGTATCTGGGCCTCGGTGTGTTCCCTGTTGCCCATAGCGTACAGAAGATGGTGGATCAGCCTGAGAGAGAGCAGCTCCTCTGAGAGCTGCCGACTCCCCTGGGCCAGCAGCCTTCAACACAGTCAACAGAATAAAAACATCACCAGCTTCATGTCAAGGAAATATGAATTGAAATATTTGTGTTCACAGTATATAGTCTATTAATTATTGCCATACCGTATAGCTTTGGCTGCAGCAGCTTGTTGGACAAACACTGGTGGTGATTCAGTCATCTTGGTCATCTCAGGTTCTGACTCTGAAATCACAACATATTTGCTCTAGGCTTGCTACACTTTTAAAAAAATAACAGGCCCAACCAAAAATTTGCAAAGTGACACCTTCTAGGAGCGGATGCCGCTGCACTTCTTCTTTGGTCGGCTTCAGCAGTGCCACCAGGCCACTGAGCAGCATTGGCCTCACCTCATGCTGCCCCAGGTCCAGGATCAGACTAATAGCTGCCACAAAGACAGACAGGAAAAGAGCAGTGTCACATAAGGTAAATCACAAAGCTCCATGAACAGGCAGTGATTTTTCCATCAGCCATAGCGGCTAAAGGGTCTTTTAAATCCACCCAGTTTAACTGGTAAGGACTGGCAGCGGCACTACAGAGGCAGAAACCTTACCTTCGTCCTGTACCTCCAGACGCAGGGACGCGAGCATATTCAACAAAGGCTCTACAATGCTGGGATGGGCGGTCTTCATTTTGGACTGTTGGAGGTTAGTAAAAAAACTCTCATCTGTCTCACATGTCAGACACATCCAGTTTTACCAGTTGTGCTGTATCCAATACTTTGCTATGAAAATGGAGTTTGTGAGGAGGAGCTTTTGTGTTTGAATACATGACTCTGTGTGCACTCTGGCCGTACCTGCACAGCGCGTAGGGTTTGCAGGACCAGCTGCTGTGCCCTCGGAGAAGTACAAGGCAAAAGGGCGATCAGGCCTTTGTATACTTGGTTTTGGTATTTGGGGTTCCCATGCGACAGGGATTCCAGCAGGGCCCATGCGGTCTCTTGGTTTTCCTCTGTGTGTGCAGTGGATAGGCACTCGGCTATGGCTCTCATGCCTGCAAACATGCAGAGAACAGAAGAGACCAAGCAACCTCAGGCGATGGGTCATATAATGGATCCTTTAGATCTGCGTAAATCATACAGGGCCAAATGGTAAATGGCAAAAATATTTTAAACAAAAAAGATGATCAGGCTTCACAGCTATTAAGAAACCTGAGTGTAATTACTGACTCATCTAAATTTTAAAGCACATGTGGCTAGCATAACAAAGACTGTTTGTTTTCAGGTTTTGCAGTTTTCCCTGCACTCCCAGTTCACTGTTTATTTATTTATTTATTTATTTTACCATATAAGGATTGGTGCATGAGTCAAACATTTTGTATTATTCTAAAATTGGTAGTAGTAGTAGTAGTAGTAGTTTATTTGATGTTAAGGCATAAGATAAGAAATGAGAAACATGTTTCAAGCAGCTTTTTTGCAGCTCAAAATTGCCACCTTTTAGCAGTTAGTAGTTCAAGGGCTCCCTCTGTCAATAGATTTAAAAAGTAGTTGAAAACGCACTTATTTATAGAAAAGTATTATTTTTATCAACATTATTTATTCCTAGTATTTTAATTTTTGATTTGTTAACTTTTTCATTTTATGTGTGTATTCATTATTTTGCACTTTCAAACATTTTCAAAACATATTCCACAATTTGTACATCACTATGTGCTGCATGTCATGTATGAAAGTTAACTGTATATTCAGTACACATTATAGTGTAATAAATACTGCACTGACAGACCATGTAAGGGTATTCTGAGACCTATAAAAAAATCTACCATGGCATTCACAGATGAACTCTTTGAACCTGCGGCCAGCATTAGAGAAAATGAGCAGCAGGCGGAGCGCTTCTGCCTTGTCCTCCTCTTTGATCTGTGTCTGGCCCAAAATGTCCAGGAGGGTGAGAACACCTCCATCCTGCAGGAACTCGATGAGGTACTGGTCACTGAGGAATGAGAGAAAGATAGGCTAGTGAAAAAAAACAACAACCTGAGGATTCACAGATTGTTTACACATTATCATGCAACATTTTATCTCACTCACTGGCTTGATGCTGAGAGGAAAACCCTGACTGCTTTCAGCTGGAGTCCCAAGCATGTCCCAAACATGTATCTGAATTTTCAGTGAAGGCTTGCGTCTCAGTGATTTCACACTCACTGGTGAATGTTGAAGCCAGTGGAGAGTGGCAGCAGAGACAGCTCCACTAACGCCATCTAGTGGTCAAAACCTCATCTACCTCCATTAAGCCATTTAAACCACAACAGATTTTTATTGCTAAGACTGTGGTCAATTTTTCCCCCATAAAAAATTGTGGTCCAAGTGGCATATTTCACTTCTTATGTGTGTTCTTATGGTGTGTTTGCCTAATCATTGACAGGTCACCATAACTCCACCTTCAATTCACTGGTTGCTCTGGCTCTGAGAAATGACAACATGGCACCATCTGTTACCACAATCCTCTGACTTCAAAATGTCCGTTAATAGCCAAAAGATGGTGTCAAAGTTCATTTCCTCCACAGTCTAATACCAGGTGACTTCTGTGGTCCTGGCATGTGCTAAACATTTTTATTTCACACTGCTTTGGTTCTGAAATAAAGTTTGGTTGAAATCTACAAAACAAATGAACAAGCCTGAAACCCACTCAAAAATAATACCGTGACTTTTTTGTTCAGTTGGAAAGGCATGACTACCATCAGAATCAATGGTGGAAATTGCTACTAAAGTAGAAGCACTGTTTCTTTGCCGATATTTCTTTTGCCGTTACTTCTACTTAAGTCTACTTCTACTTAAGTAGAAGTAACGTTACTTCTACTTAAGTAGAAGTAACGCTGTAAAAATCCACTGAAGTAAAAAGTAGCTCATTTAAAATGTACTCAGAGGAAAAGTTACTTTTTCAAAGCAGTAACTGTGCTAGCCATAATCTTTTCCATGCAGTTAGAAAAGGATAAGTGAACACGCTTCAAACTAGATTCTATTAAAGGTGCATTGCACAAAATTGCAGAGGGTTGATTGAAGTGAGGACCCTGTGGACTCAACTGACAAAAGTGGAATAAACACATAATATGATGGCTGAGTCTACATGGTTCTCACAGTCAGGTCAACTCACTGATATTTTCTCTTTTTTCCCCCCACACTTATTCCATTTTTTTGCCAGCTGAGTCTAAATGGTCCTCACTTCCATCAACCATCTGCAGTTTTTCATCATGAAGCTTTTATTGGAAATTCGGAAATAACAAAAAGTATAACCAACAAAATGTATTACCAGAATCCTCTTCTCATCTTTGCTGACTGAGCTTTTATTGTGAAAGACCCCACAGTCAGTTATTTATCATTTGCTCTCTGTAATGGGTGTGATTTAAAAAGGACAATACTCAAGTAAAAATGTACAAGTACACAAAAAGCTTACTCAGTTACACTCCATGAATAAATGTGATTATTTCGACCTCAGTATAGAATAAAGGGGAGGAGATGAAGGTGTAAGGGGTCCACAGTCACCTCCTGCGCACACAAGGGCACAAAACTCCCGGCCCACGCCCCTGCTTAGCGCCTCACAGCCCGAAATCACAGAGGAAATAAAGGATACGTCAGTTTCATCCACGTGGAGATCCGACCCAGAAAGAGACTGGCAGCCTGGGCAAACTCCAGCTCCAACTCCACCAAAGTCTTCCCGCTGCTCTGAACCAGAAAGGCGTTCAACATGCGGCAGCGCACTGTCGTGTTACCACAGTCCCACTCGTGAAAGAAACTCTGAACTTTGCCGATCTTAGCTCGTTCCTGGTGGGCTGACATCCTTATTTTGGTAACGTAGCTTGAAATAGAGTCCCGGGACAATCAATGGAAGCGATACCATCAGCGAATCTCTGTCCCATCAATAAAATAAGAAATCTCTGATACTTTCCACACACACACATACACACGTCCTCGACTGAGTTTAGTTTACTGTTGCCTAGTAACGCCTCACTCCACCCTCTTTATGCCTGACATCCAACAATTACTATTTCTAAAAATTAATCTAAAATGAATCTGGCAACATTACTCTTATCTGAGTATCCTTTAAATTAGGTCCTTGTTGCTTTGATTTCAGTAGATTTATTGATTACAAATGTTCATTCAAAAGAAAAAAAATATACATAGAATCTGAATCAAACTATCCCCTAACAGTAGCACATAGTTTCTACAGTCTCACCAAAATTGTAACATTAAGAAAGTGATGCTAAGTCTTGCCTGATATTAATCTTTGAGAGGGTGGCATTTCACCCCACAATCCAAGGCTTTGTACCTAGTCACAAGAGGGCGCCAAACCTCTGCCCTAGCCCCCATAATTGCCAATGAAAAATTACAATAAAGTGTAAACATTAAGTGGAGGTACTTAAACCCAACCAATCTTATGTTTTATTCAATAATAACTTCTTATTGCAGGTGTAATTCCAACCATGTCATGCACTATCAACATGACAGTAATCACTGAATCAAATACTAATGCTTTGTTTATAATATAATGCTTGTATAATGTTTGTCTGTTACTACACAGGCCCTTGTAACTGTGTTTGCAATAAGCAGTCATATGTCAGCTAATCAGCTTAACCCTTTCATGCATAGCGGTCACTGCAGTGGACAGCTAAAAAGACAGTTTAAAAGTCATTTTCTCCTAAATGCAATGGTTTCTATGGCGGAATTGCATATCAGCTGTTAGAGTGCTGACTGCTGCTCCCCTACATTGAGGTTTATGCAGAGACTGTCAGTTCTTGTTGCTGATAACATATTAATACTAGTAGAATGGCATGGTGATACCAGTCCTGCATCCTGAAAGAAGTATGGAGACTCTAAGAAGCCCTAAGAAGTGTAAAAACACATAAGAAAAAAATCTGGACTCAGGCTTTCATAGTTCATGCATGAAAAGGTTAATATATTATGATATTCAGTGTATTATGATTAAGTACAATGTTAAGTAATTAAAAAAATATATATATATCTATAACACCACTGAATTTTGCATATAGAATGAAATGGCCTGTTCTGCGGCTCTGGGCAACGTGGTGCATGAGAGAGAGAATAAAGATTACGAGCTGCAACTGTCTGATTTATTTTCTGCCTTTTTAGGTTTATCAGTCAAAGAATGATTAGAATATACTATTAAAAAATATACAAATAAAATCAGTGTTGCTTTCAATTTCTATTCACTTCCCAGAGAGGGAAGTGAATAGAAGTATTACCAGCACACTGACAAGAGTGGAAGCTCAAAACTACAAAAACACTCAGACTCTCTCTTTAGACATGTTAGACATGTAGATATCTGCTTTGTTGTGCTGAGCCTCCAGGTTGAAGGAAACATTCGTCTGCGGGGTAGCAGCTGTTTCCTCAGCAGCGACAGTGGTTGCTGACGCCACCCTGCAAAGCCGAAAACTCATATTAATATGCTCAGACACTGCTCCAAACTGCTTTGATTCATTTTGGTCAGCTATATGGTAAAAGTAAACTTTTCAGATGTAGTTGAGCCTCCCTGTGTCTGTCCTCACATTCAGACACGACCCCTGTCCTTTTGCACTCTTGGGCTCTTGTTGTTTGAGCTCCTGCTGACATCAAAGGTTATTAAAATGTCTTGCATGTCAACAGTCAGCAGAATGAGATGATACAACACAACACAACACCTACCTGTTGCATCAACACGGAGCCACTCCTTTGTCTTCTTGACAGAGGCCCGCTGGTTCAGTGAAGGCTCTGTGGATGTTGGATGTTACACCTTCAGTGGGTGTTATATGGGCATCATCCAGCTGCAGCATCTCCTTCATTAGGTCCATAAACCTCTGTTGCTAAGGGACCATTGCCATGTCGCCATTTACCTTCAGATGACAGGATAAATTGAACCACAAAAAAAAAAAAAAAACAAGAGAAAAAAATATTATTCAAGTCAAGAATTTGATGATCAAACCAGAACACCTCCCTGCCCAAGCTCATCCAGGCAGCTGTTTGAACCTGGTCTCCTGAGACTGGATCCCAGTCTCGCTCTCATATTCTGCTGATGTTTATAAAGCGTTCCAGTTAGCTCATTTATCCTGAGGACAGTGAACTGCACAGTGTAGATACATGCAGTGCTGTGACAGTACCTTGAGTTTCCAGTGATGCCCAGTGCAATAATTATCTCTGAGGAAAGACTTTGTAAAAAAAACTTTGAGCTATAAAATCTAGAGTGGAGCAGATGGTCTGGTAGCTAACTCTGAGTATAAGCTATGTATCCTATCTGGAATGCAAATTGAAGAGACTTTAAGGAAATGTCTACAAACAATGAAATATTCCACAAGGAGATATTTCATTTGTTGTAAGAACACTGTCACTGAAAAGTTGAATGCAGGAGCTGTTGCAGACTTTAATGGAATACCACAGACCATGTCATATTCACAGCTGTCGGGGTAGAGTGGACATGCAATGAAAAGTTCTGCAGCCATACAGTACAGAGACCACATGTCTACGGCCACTGTGAAGGGCAGCTCCACCAGGACCTGAGAGGGACCAGTAGGATTAGGATTATTAGGTTATTGAGTTAGGATTAGGGTTATGGTTAGGATTGGGCATGAATTGGTTGTGGCTAAGATTAGGGAAAGGCTGTAGAGCGGGGTTTTCCCACTGGAGCGTGCGAGTTACCAGAGAGTTGCTGCCTGTTTCTCAACTGCTCACCAAAGCTTTTAAAATGTTCAAAATGTACAAAAAAAAAAGACCAGACCAATTCAATGAGTCAACATGGACTTTGGAATGGACTTTGGAGCTCATTGCCCATTTCAATCCAATGAAATACATAGGATACACCCCTCCCAACAAGGTAGGCACATAGGCACATAAGGTTAGGCACATAGTCATTATGTTTGGGGTTAAGGTTAGTCTCTGGGAAATGAGAATTTGCAGTTCATTTGGAATAAATAGGACAGTCACTATTTACAAAAGGAGGAGGAAGCGCTGCAGGTTCTTTATTGGCTCATAGGACATGTGCTCTTTAGTCGGGCAAGTAAAAGTCTGTTTAGAAACAAAGTCCTCTCTTGTTCGATATCAATCTACAAGTGATGCAGACAACCATGGAAAAAAACGAAGGCACCCCGTCTTCTTCTTCTGCTTCTTCTTCTGCTTCTTCTTCTACTTCTTCTTCTACTTCTTCTTCTTTGTCTTCGTCTTCCTCTTCTTCCTCTTCATATTATGGGATATTTGTTGGGTTTAAGTGTACTTCCACTTATTGTTTTCACGTTATTGTATTTTTTTTCCCTTGGCTATTATGTATATGGGGGTTAAAGTGGTTGGTGCCCTTGGACTGTGGGGTGAAATGCCACCCACGGCTGTATTATAATTCCACTTGATGATGTGTTTGTCAGACCCCGAAGAAGACTGAGAGTCGATACATATTGGTCTGCTGAGCTTGCTTGCTCAAGCAATTACATAACTATTTTGCTTAATTCAAAGACTGAGTGCCTTTGTTTTTTCCACTGAGTTACTGAGTGCTGATCACATTAATGATTCACTCTTTATCTTATCTTATGTTACACATGAAATAGTTTGTTATTTTTTGTCAATATTTAGTCAAGCTTTATTTAGGTTTTGAGCCCAGATTATCCAGCTGTTGGACTACTTCCTTTTGCACAATAATTTTTATATTGCACTTGGGATGTGATTGCATTTTCTTACATACCATGTTTAACGTTGCTATTTGATTCAACTTACCAAGTGGAGATCAGTGGACAGCTCTGCCCCTCTCTTCAGTTACTTTCAAAGTTAGTCATTGACTCAACACATGATCCCTCACTGCTGTGTTAGAGTCATTTGCACACGAGCATGTAAATCACTACATATTGCACTATTAAGCAGAAAATATGATCCCAGGTCATTCTTAGGTGACTTTGGCATCAAGTGACCCAAAGTTGATCGGTTTGTCTCTCACATGTTTATTGTTACTAACAAAGACAAAATTGTAATTGATGTAACAGTGGTAATGGTTATGGCGTAGACAGCAATCTGGTGAATACTGTAAAGGGATTACCCAAAGGGGAGTTTCCCCATGGGGATCAATACAGTATTTTTTGATTCTGGTAAATGTTGATGGGGAAACAGGTTCCTGGAAAATTGTTGTGCAAGACTTCTGCAGTTATACTACTGTTGGAGAATTGAACTCAGACACATCTCTTCAGCCCCTACTCCATCCAGAGTTCTGGTAAGTTCATTCTCCTTTTCAACAACAATGAAGAAAAATGGTTGATCTACAAGTATAAGAAATCTGATGTACTTATTATTACATCTCCTATGTTGTGAAAATGTCTTGAATATCCTTTATATAAAAATAGGAGTCCCAGTATCTTATGTGTGGCTGTGTAAGGAAGGTAGTCATACTGACTTTTATTTCTGAAAATAGAAATGAAGTGGTATGTCCCTGTTATTCCTTGTTTTCCTTTGGTTTCCCAGTTTATAACAACTGAAATGAAGGCAGAGGTTTTTGGCATCCTTTTGCTAACTGTCACCATTTCTGTTGGTGAGTACATTGTTTATTCCGTGAAGCTGCATTCCCTCAGTAGCATTTTTTTTCATTACTGTCACTAGTGTAAGTGGAGCTTTTAATTAACAATATTCAACTGAAATGGTATGGCAGTTTGCAAGACACAATGAACATGAGAGCAACTTGATGGTTTTCCATAAACGTCCCAGTCAAAGCCATCATCTTTCTTCATACCAATGTCTTTTGCAATCATCCATTAGACAGAAGTGATTTCTCATTTATCAAAACAAATGTTTGCTTATTTCTTCATGCAAAATAAACATTCTCAGTTTCAGACAATTAAGTGTAGAAGTCAGTAATGTACTTACAAATATTCTCATTACTGTAATTTAGAAGCATTTTCATGGTAATTAACTCAAATAATTATAAATAATGAGTCATAAGACATAAAATCAAGTGTTTTGTAATATAAACAAATGTTTTAATGGATTATCTTCTTGTGAAAATTAGCAAAATTCTAGCATCAGGTAATATAGCACTCAGAGATTATTTGAGTGAGAGACATAAATAAAAGTTATGTGAAAAATAGCCTGAATCTCACCTTGAACAACCTTGGTTTTATGATACATTCTAATGATCCTGTGATAATCCTAGTAATCTACAGACTGCCCAAGTGAAACAATGGTTTTATTCAAGAGTTTACTGGGTTATTATCCCATTTTATGTCACAGTATGACAAAATTCTTATTTTAGGAGATTTTAACATACATGTCTGCTGCCCTTTTCAAGCTGATTTTATTGACACTTTGGAATCTTTTAATTAACCTCACTCAGGCATCACATTAACCCACTTAGACCATGGTGGTCTTAAATCAATTATGTAATAATCACATGTATTTTATCATATATGGAAAGATGCAATTATGAATTATCAAAAGGCAGTTAAAAAAGCAAGAACATCCTTATTCTCTATTAGTTCATCACGCTAATCCCAGAATCATTTTCAAGGTTATAGACTCAGTCATCACTCCCTCTACCTGTTATCTTACCAATGCCTCACAAGAGATGTGGGAAATTGTAAAAATTTTTATGACTACAGTCAAGGATGTAAGGCAACAAATTGCTCCCCCAGACTGTGTTTTACATGCCAGTAGGGACATTCACGGTCATTTTAGCAATTTTGAACCTGTTTCATTATGCTTTGTAGCTGAAATCATATCTCATATCTCAGCTGGGCCCAGTATATTGATAATTATTAGTAGCTCCTTAACCACAGGTATTTTTCCATCTATTTTCAAACATGCTCTGGTCCAACTTTGATCCCTCTGTTCAAGTTTCAGTCAGGTTTTAGAGCTTTACATGGCGCAGACAAAACAGACACAAACTGTTCTCCTCAAGTTAACCATTGATCTGCTCCTAGCTGCTGATAGGGGGGACAGTGCAGTTTTAATTCTTTCAGACTTCAGATTCAGATTCAGATTCAGATTGTCTCAATATATGATTGAGACAATCTATGATAGAGACAGTTGTTGGAATGGCACAAAATTATAACAAAATTATCTTCAACTCAGTCCCCCAAACCTTATCAGTTTCATTGCAAGTGGGGGAATACAGTATGATTCAGACTTAAATTTTGTACCACAGATTAAAAAAATTACGCAGTCATGCTTCCTTTGGATCAGAACTATCTCCAGAATTAAACCAAAGGTCTCACACTCTGATCTGGAAAAAGCAATCCATTAACCTTTTCCAGACTTGACTGTAGATTGTAACTCCCTCCTTTCTGTAAACCAAAAGTCACTCTCTCACCTCCAACTTGTTCAAAATGCAGTAGCTCGGCTTCTTAACATCACATCACCCCAATCATGACTTCTCTTCAATTGCCTTAGATTCCTGTGTGTGCGTGTGTCTGTGTATATATATTGATATAAATAGATAGATATAGATATAGATATGGACAGGGATTTTTTTTTTTTTTGCTTTGTTTTTCCTGTTTTAATCATACCTTGTTTTTGCTTTAATTTTGTCTTGCTCTTGTTTGGCTTTCTACTGTTTTGCTTTCTCATTATTCTGTTTTGCTGTGTCTGTCAAATCACTTCGTAAACTCTGTCTTTTAAGTTGCTATGTAAATTAAATTATTGTTATAATTATTATTATTAATAGTAGTAGAGGTAGTAGTAGTAGTAATAGTAATTATCAACAGCTGATACTAGGTTGTAGATCCGGAATGGCTGAATTGCTACAGAGAGTCCGATGAGAACTGGCACTGTCACATCCAGAGTGGGCTGGCTATTTCTTATTTGACAGCTTGACTCACAGACACTGTTCTCCACACAAGCGGGTTTATTTACCGTTCAGAGTCAGGGTGGTATACAAATGTGTGGCTCTGCAACATATGAAGAAGTCAAACGTATAAACATAAATGTGATCACACAAGGCAAAATCCTGGGCACTTCACCCCAGTTTCTAATCTTTGGGCATTCCAACTGAATATCTAGCCTGCATTAAACCTTAATTAGCAGTTCACATACTTATATGAAGGCAGCTAGAGGCTTACTCTTCACGAGCCAGTCAAGGCAATCGACTTGTCAACAGTCAGTAACTCAGTCAGTCAGTAGATATCTCCAGATCTTACAAAATGAAATGACATTCAAAGGGAATAACACTCTTTGCATTAGGCTACATGTAGGCTAGTTGTTGGTCAATTTCAACAATTGTTAAGAAAGTAAACATTCGAGGTGAACTCTCTTATAGCTCTCACAGTGTCACTCAACACGCTACATGTTAGAACTATCACTAGCAGTCTGCCCATCATACGTTGGCCTCTGTTATAGTGCCAGGCTTGGGAAATTGATTATATCTTCAAATTGTGACCGACAGTTACAGCCTAAAACAGTTGTCTAAGAACAAGTAGGTGTTACATATTTGAAAACCAGTTATTGGATTTGGTCGTTTGAGGTGACTTTGTTCCTGTACATCATGTTTAACTGATTTCTGTTGTATCTCTTCAGGGTCTAAAGAAGGGGACATTAGGCTGGCTGGTAGTCAGGTTCCCTCTGAGGGCCGTGTGGAGATCTACCATGATGGAAGTTGGGGAACTGTGTGTGATGATAGCTGGGACCTCAGTGATGCCCGAGTGGTGTGTCGCCAGCTTGGGTTCTCTGGTGCAAAACGTGCCATAGATGGAGCAGCATTTGGTTCAGGTAATCTCTGAAATAAAAGCGGGATAAAAAGCGGGATGTGCCAACTCCTAAGTATGTCTGACATTCCTACATCCAGGGGCAACCCACAAGCTCCTTGAGCAGCTTGTGTAAAACTGTAATTTAGAATAATATTGACCATTACAGAACTGTAAATCACAATATGTTTTGTGGCTGATGTCTGTTTATTAGGGCGTGGCACAATTTGGATGGATGACGTAAGCTGTGACGGGACAGAGAGAAAGCTTTCTGAGTGCTCGTTCAACGGGTGGGGAGAGAACAACTGCAGTCCTACCGAAGACGCTGGTGTTATATGTGAAATTGGTAAGATTTTACACAAGTTTTGGGAAACATGCCTGTACCATCAATTTCACATGTTAGTGGTTTGCAAAATTATTTCCACACATAAAACACAAACAGCATGGAATCAGATTTGATGGATGCCACAGACTTGTTGCCCAAAGCTTAACTTAAAAGGTTTTGAGAGATATTTGGATTAAATCCCAATGCAATCCCAAAACCTCAATGTAAATGTGACCTCTCTACATAGGACAGAGCATTGATAAGTAAGACTAGGTCAAAACCTATTGTATGGTTGGGCCACAGCTACATTTAAAAAGCGGGTGTTTTGACCTCAGTTCTGTGAACAGCAGCTGTACTGGACAGCGTTTCAAGCCCTGATTATCTCTACAGTTGATGAGCACTGATGTTCTCTCACTGTCAGAACAGAATCCAACATTGTTTTGACGATCCTGTTTGCTGTGCTGTTCTGCCTAGTCCTTCTTCCCTCTTGGCCCACTTTCTGAATGTGTTGAATTATTTGTTATGTAGCTCTGTTATGTTATTATTGAAGGAAATGAAATTATAGATCTTTATGCTGCGGTTTTCCACTAGCCATTATAAGATGTTTATTGATGAGAAGTACTTTAAATGCTTTCAAACATTTTAATCAACTTTAGTAATCTTCTATGGAACCAGATGTTCTTCAGAATCTCAGGGTAGACATTCACACTGCATGCACATGAACATGAAATCACACACACATACACACACAACACACACACACACACACACACACACACACACTATATGTATGTGTATATACATATATATATATATGTGTGTGTGTGTGTGTGTGTGTATACTTGACAGAACACAGAATCCACTTTTCAATGCCCGTTTTCTAAAAATAGTCTGGAGCTTGTTACCAGAAAGCTGTTTGCTCACATCCCAGATTGTCCGGGAAGGGAGATTGAATGAAAAATGTTCTCTCCTTCCGTGACAACTTCTGCTGAGATGTTCTTGAGCAAGGCACCCAGAGGTGCTCCAGTGGAACTGCTTGGCAAACACAGTACACTGTGGTTTAGCTAAACAGCTCATAGGTCAAATGTGTGTAACTGTGAAACGGTGTGTTTCTCAAGGACTATACACAGACTGTCAACTTTCAGTGGTGAAATCAAGGTTATTGAGCTATTAAGCCACAGTGTTAGATAGGGAGACTGCAGATGTAAGACCTTTCAGTCACGAGGCATTTCCTGCTCACGTATTACTCACAATTTCAATTTTTTATTGTTTCAGTTCAATCTGAAAAAAACCGCTCTCGCCCACCAATGGATATCAGCGAGAATGTCAGTCAGAACTATCCTCTGGACCACAATTCAAGCCTCTCATTTCAACTGGGGGAGCTGTTTGATACTGAACGTGATTGTGATGTGGACATTCATGTGGTGGTGGACAACAGCACTGTGGAGACAATATGCGCCCACAGGCTCATCCTCTCTCTGGGCTCTTTCCTCAAAACGTCACAGGATGACTTCAACAAACTCAGCATTAATGTCACTTCCAACTGCAGCCAACACGTCACCACCTTTGTCAGGTAAAAACAACCTTGTGACTTTGACCTGCCATCTATTTGTCTCTAATTTTGTCAGGAAAAGCTACAACACTTCATAATTCTTTTTCGTTTTTTTGTTGATTAGCCTGACTTAGCAGTGTCTCTAATATTTCAACATCACAGAAGCAGTTTCAACAAATCTTTGCATATGTTGAATGTGTGATACCTAAACCTTGCAAATAAAAGTATTTAATTTCCAGGTACCTCTACACGCGACAGATCAACATCACACTGTCCTCGGCCCAGTGCATTCATAAGATGGCATCTGACTGGGGTGTGAAACCTCTTCAGCATGAGGCAGCAAATTTTTTCAGCTGGTTTCTGCCAGATGACCCTACTTTTCATACTCCCAGGTCTTTCTATGAGTACGCTGTTCTTACAGATGATAGGAGTTTGCAGGAAACCTGTCTTCGCTATTTGGCTTGGAACTGTGAGGCACTGATGCGTTCCCCAGCCTGGCGCAGTCTTTCTGTGGACCTGGTCAAGGCTCTCCTGTCCCGCTCAGACCTGGTGGTGCCTAGTGAGACCTACCTCTTTAAGGGCCTGAAAAGTTGGGTTTCAGCCCAAGAGAACATATCCGTTTCTGAAACCCTTTGGGAGCTCATCCGTTTCCCCATGATACCAGCTGAAGACTTGTTCAAAGTTAGAGGCTCGCAGTACCAGGCTAGCAAGTTGCAGGGTTTTCAGTTCAATGCCCTGCCCTTTGGGATGCTGCTTGACGACCTGGCAGAGAAAGAGAACGCTTACACATCCAGGATTTACACTGGCAGTCCATGGAGCTTTACCTTCAGTGCACAGGACATCAGTGATTACGAAGAGTTTGGAGTCTACACTTTCAGAGGCCAACGTCATCACAACCTGAGGTCCAGTTTCCAGACGCCTGTGCTTAACAGTGCCTATTTTGCCTTTCACAGCATACTCTGGAACACAACAGTATATATGAGTGATGAAGATTGCTCAAACAGCAGTGTCACATGCCCTTCCCTGCCTGCAGTCAGTTTGGGAATCCAGGAAAGGATGAGTGATTTACGCCAATGGCTGGAGGAACAGATTTTATACAACAATAGGCTTGTTATTATGTGTGCCAACAGGTATGTGTTTCATGTTGACGAATTTCAAGCTGTTGATGGTAAGAACCTGGCACTGGGTCCAACCAACAGCAGTGCAGGACAAGTCTATCCATGTCACTCAAACCAGTTCTCCTACCAAGTGGTGGTACGTCCTCAATACACAACAGATTAGTTTTGGCGATTTCTGGGAATCCTTTGGAAACTCAGCATAAAGGATGAGTAAAGTGCATGAATGACTGGAGTGTTATGGCTGTCTGCCAATGTGTTGGGTAGAGCTGATAATTATGTTTTTTAGGGTTGCCTTGATTTTTTTCTCTCTCTTTGTGGGAGATTGTGTGTGGGAAGGTAGAGGAAATGATTTGTAACCACTGAAGATGTTGCTCTGTATACCCTGGATTCTCTGAAACTAATAAAATTTGGTTCCATACTTTTATGCTTTTCTATCCTACTTTTTGTGTATAAGTGTTTCCAAATAACATATTTTCATAGCATTAAAAATAATGTTTAACAATGTTTTGCAAAAGATGATTCTTGATGTTTTGACCAAAGTTAAGGATGGATGCTGCATGTGATCCTTGCCTGTCGTCCCAGGTTAACAGAAAAATCTCATATCCCAAGCCTAAGATTGTTTTGTTGTTGTTGTTTTGTCTGTTTTTATAATTTCATTGAGAAAATAAAACAAATGTGTCCACAGTTCCACCAAGATGAATCTGCCTTCAGATCTAATGTTGTTTTCTATAGAGCACATATCATCCACACAGAAACTGATTTAAGGAGGACTCTATCCACAGTTTAGAAAATGGACAATTCTCTGTATCTTTCAGGTATCTGTACACTTTGCAGATCAAAATCAGAGGGTTGTCCGCACACTACGCACATAACATGGCATCTGTCTATGGTCTTAAAAACCTTCAGAACAATGCAGGAAAATTTTCAGCTGGCTGATAGCCCCTGGGTCTGAAACTACCTTCCAGACAGAGATCTTTCAAAATGAGTACTCAGTTCACACCGGTGACAAAGGGCTGCAGCAAATTTGTCATGGTTATTTGGCTTGGATATCTAGCGACTGGGACAAAGCCCTGGTACATGGTACATGCTCTTAACCAGTGAGCCACCAGGGCGCCCTGAAAGTTATGTTTTTTCTGAGTCTGTGTGAAACTCAGCGATTCTGCTGGTAGAGGTAGCATTTTTGACTTGTCTGGCCACCAGTGTCTCAGAGTAGTCTTACCTTCCGCTGTGCAAGATGGGGTTTGATCATAAAGATGTCGCTTGGGGTATTGGTAGTTGTATTTAGAGGTGGGAGGTAAGAAAAAGAATATCTGCAGACCTCCATGGACCTAACACCTTTATGCTTCACTCCTGACCACATGTGGTCATAACTGTACTGTGGAATTTATGACAACTGCTTAATTCCTTAATAACTTTAATCTTACCACATCCAACAATGATGCTTCACTGTTGGATGTAATTAAGTGGCTTCAAACAATGACTAGTC
>OMLB01028684.1:0-10155 GCA_900302555.1 Myripristis jacobus | reverse complement strand
TTTCCAATTTTAGGCCAATCAGTGAGATTTTATGGTGATTTGCATATTTTTCCATTGTTGCATAATAGGAATACTGGATGTATAAGTGGGGGTGGGGGGGTGTTTTATTTAAAGGGCTATTTAGGTAATCAACAAAGAAAAATAAAGTACCTGACACATAAACTTTGATAACAATTTTTTAACAAACTAACACTAATATTATCTCGCCAAAGTCAGCTATATGAGATGCATACAGAGCAAAGAAATTCAAAATATAGGGCAGCCGTGGCTTCATGGCAACTAAGCCAGCCAATCAGAAGAGGCTGTGTTTTGTTGCCTGAGCAAAAACACACAATAAAAACAGACATAACATATATACTGAGGGCATATTCTCATTAAAATGGCTTTAACTAGACTGCCAGTAAAGCCAATCACATATCACTGTCTTATTAATGCCTTCTTTATATTGCTGATTAACTCCGTATTGGTCAGTCTTCAGTTTTTCTTTCAGAGCGAGCTCTAATAGTAAAGCTTTAATATGATTATATATAGTAATTGATGTCTTAAACAAAGTCAAAACAAAAAAGTGGAAATGAAGGATTCTTATGAGGACAAGGAGGCCTTTCTTTCTTTCTTTCTTTGCTTAATTTTTAATTATTTCATCCTCTAACTCTTTCCCCCTTGAAGACTTAAACAGTGCAGGGGTTGCATTTATACAGCACTTTTCTAGTCCCCCCCTCTTCTTTGCCCCTTTGGTCTATTTCTAACCCTGCTTCCTCCTCCTAACCTCCCCCTAATTTGTAATTAAGTCATTTGTCCTCTGTTTCCCATATCAGTATCCACCTTACACACACACACACACACACACACACACACACACAAAGGTAGGCCAGACCCAATCCCTCCTGGCGATGTTTCTGTTCCCTATCAGTTTGAGCCAAATATTAAGTCTACACACACAGCTGGCCGGCCGAGCCCAGTCTCATATCTAATCTCCAATAACCATTAACAGCTGAGACCTGCTTAGGCGCAGCGATTAGAGAGAGACAGAGGGAGGAGGGATGGAAGGAGGTGAAGAAAGAGAGAAAGCTCCATCCTCATCCCTCGTTCCCTCTCTCCATCTCTTTCTCTCACGACCATCCCGTCCTCTGTGCCTGCAGCGGGATCGGGAAATTATAAATGAAACGTAGACTAGATAAATAATCTCTGCTTTGTGCAATTACACCCAGTCCTCTCCAAAAAAAAAAAAAAGACCAAAAAAACATGTGCACACCTACACACACACACACTTCTCTTTGTGGTTTTGGCCGTGCACTGCTCAGCGATTGTGTTACCACTTAGGATCTCAAACCCCGACACACACACACACACACACACTCTTGTACACAGTTGTGCACACTAAACACTCTATAACTCATGCACATACAGGCAAGTACACACCGCAGACCCGAGCTGTCACCACGTCCTCTTACTAAACACTCGGCTGTTGAAAGGAAACATCGATTGTGCGTGGCGTCAAAATATTCCCACTTCTTTCCCCTCTTACAGTCCACGCTCCTTCCTGTGTGCACCGCTCCGTTTGTTGCTCTCCTCTCCGTCTTTTTCCTTTTTTTTCTCCCTCATCCTTTATTCTAATTCTTACATCACTGTGTCCTTGCATGTCTTGTACTGTATTTATGGAAGCTCATTATGTTGGTTGCTTTCCCAAAATCATTACCATTTGTTGTTTTATCTCCTCTTTCCTTTCTTTTTTTTATTGTTTTTTATAGCTTTGATTTTCTTAATTTTCCAGGATTTAAAATCTAACTCTTTTTAATGTCTTTTTCCTTCTCATATTGTAATCTCATTTTGATATACAGGCTAGTAATCTGATCTGGTAGGATATGTCATACACACATATACATACTGTATATATGCATGTATATATTTAAATAGAGATAGATATAGATATACACATCGTGGTGGGATGAAACGAGAGGAAGAAAAGAAGTGGGATGAATCGCCACATAAATGGAGCACAAACGAGAGTGGACGACACCAGAATATATGGAAAGTGTGTGCTCAGCAGGGTTTTTGTGGATTTGTTAGCAGACATTTTATCATGTAGCGTAAAGACGCTCACGGAAGGCCCTCTTGTTGTGAGAGGCCTGACCCACTTCTCACCCAGTAAGGGTGTGAAAAATAACCAACCCCGCTACTTAACACTAATGGACTCATCCATTACAGCCTTGTGAAAACACAGACTAAGTGGTGGAGCATTAGCAACAGGGGCCTGCTTAAGTGTGTGTGTGTGTGTGTGTGTGTGTGTGTGACCAGTAACCTACTGACATTATGATGGATGAGTGTGGATGTGTGCGTATGCATGCCAGCACACCTGTGTGTACGTGCAGTCACTCCAGTCTTATGTGTGTGTGTGTGTGTGTGTGTGTGTGTGTGTGTGTGTGTGTGTGTGTGTGTTGGCATATAGTGTGTTGCAGAGAGATGAATGGGACTACAGTTGTCCGGTTGTTTCCTGTGTTAATAAGCCAGAATGATCATGGGAGGTGAACATGCTGCTGCTGGACTCGCAACATCAATCTGTAGAGTTCTGCTGCGCACACACACGCACACACACACACACACATTTCACACACTTGTGTTTTTATATTTGCTCGGCAGCTCTTCAGTCCCTCAGAAACAATCAGCGCGGAGGAGCACTCGAGCAAGGCACTTCAACCCAGCTGTTGGAGTGGAGCTGCTGCGTGTGTGAGACTCAGTGGTGCAAAAAGGACGGAAAATTATTCACTGGAGTTAAAGTTGTGATAACATAACGGAAAAATACCTCTGCGTTCATTAAGTAAAAGTACAGAAGAGGAATTAGTGTGCAAACTGAAAGGCGTCACAATGAAGAAACTTTTTGATGCATAAAAACCTGTAAGAAGGATTTTAATGTTGTAAGTTTTACCTGCTTTGTATCCTGTGGGCTATTTGACACCAAAAGTGCATCACACCTGGGCTTTTGCATGTAAAAGCCTGTGCTGCAGCGTGACTATTAACTACAGATAAAGATAAATGTAATGCAGTAAAAACACAATTTGTCTCCTGTCAAATGTAAAGCAGTAAAACCAGAAAGTCTAACTAAATGGAAATGGATTGGAAGTGAAGTGGCAGTAACTCTCAATTTGAATTACAGTGCAGTACAGTGCTTGAGTAAATGATTTTTAGTAAACCTTCTCTAGATGACTAAAAGGCTGAAAGTGTATTTAAAAAAAAAAAAGTGCTATAAAAATGATTTAAGATCGACTTGTAATCCAAAAGGGAAAAAAAAATCCATCTTAGATCCTTATTTCTGCATCGCTCCTCGCACACAGAGTGGAAAACTGTAAGTTCAGCTCTCTGGGGTTTTCCTGAAAGGCATTCTGGGAAGTGTAGGAAATAATAAAGTAGAAGAGGCAGGTTGAGGGAAGAGTGTGTCCATCAGAAAATGACTACTTATTACTCCACACATGCCTACACTTTGGCTGTACCATAATCTCTAAACCTGGGAAAACTCTATTTAATACTTAACATTTAATGTCACACACACACACACACACTCACACCACAAATAAGCCAACTGCTACACCCGCTTACATCTTCCAGCCACACACATCATATCTAATAAACACCAATATTTGCTATCAGTGTTGCATCGGGGCGAACAAGCCAGCCTCCATTTGCATTTCGTTTCCTCTCCTCTGCATATCCTCACGCATGACCAATCTTCTGTAATAATTTCCAGAGGATTCTGTGCGTGACTAACATATGTGCAGAGACTGGAGTCATGCTCGTGTGTGTGTGTGTGTGTGTGTGTGTGTGTGTGCTGAAAAGACACATCAAAATAAACATACAGGCTTACCCCTTGTATGTCGTCTTCCTCTCGTTTCCTTTCACTTCTTCATCCTAGTTTTCTCAGACCCGTCTCCTCCTCATCCTGTACCTTTTCATTTTTACCATTTTTCACTTTTTTGGCCTTTATTAGACAGATGAAGTTGGGAATATGGAATGAGGGGAGATAACAAGCCAAAAAAAAAAACTTAATTAACCTCCATTAGCCTTTTGTATATTTGCTTTTTTTGTTTGTTAGTTAGTAGGTTAACAATTTTACTTTTACTTGTATGTTTGAGAGCACATTTTGTGGCTCTTCATAAGCATAAAACATCACAAACTGTTGCATTTATTCAATAATTAAAAAAAAAAATCTAATTTGCCTGATGTCTCCTCATCCTCTTAGAATGGCATGAAAAAGATCACATCTAACTGTTTTCCACAAGAACTCAGTAACCTTAACTCATGAGTACATTTTAAATGGCATACTTTTTACTTTAATGCTGTTTATTTGTCATTACATGTATACAATATAATCACTAATCTCTGGTAAAAAGAAAAGTTCAACATACTGTATGACAGACATAATAAGGGACATAATAAAAAGTATTGTACTAATTTTAGGTTTACTGAAGTCGATTTTTACACCTGAACTTGTGCTTCTGAAGAAGAATAACAGCAAAATAAGAATTCATTTGCATATCATCATCTGGTGTCCCTCGCATATCCCTCCAGCCTCACTTCTTCCACACAGGGTGTTGTTTTTGCAGGATCTAGACGAGGTTGAGTTACACCAAAAAGGTAAATGAAAACACTTCAGCACAGAGTATCATGGGGGTTAAGAGCGACTGAAAAAGTGAGAGTGAGCCAGTAAGACGAGTAAGACACAGAGAGGGAGAAGTCCACGCAGCACATTCCTGCAGTCCGCCGGCGTTGAGCATCTCCCTGCGGAGCGTTACCGACATTAGTCGACATTAAGCTGACAGCTGCATGCTGGCTGCGATCCCTCATGAGTTCATCTACCTGTTTATGAATGTTTCTGTAGAGGCTGACCTCCTGAGCAGGCTGGGGAAAACAGGGGGGGTTGATATGCATTCAGAAGGAAAAGCTTGAAATGGATGGAAAGAAATGGAGAGGAAAGTATGGATGGAGAAATGAGCGTAGCGGGTTCAGCCAGGGAGCTGCTGCTGACAGATGGACAATGCTCGGCCAAACGCCAATCACACTGTTTTCTGTTGAGAGGGCAGTCGGTCTAAACTGAGGATTCTTGCCGCTGCTTGATAGAGGGTTTTGGCTGCTTGCTCACCCTCCACCACCTGCTTGAATTTGCTTTTTATGTACAGTATATGTGGGGTATTTGGTGCCGTCCATGATCAGCGGGCATAGTGCACACACAAAATCCTAAAGCAAATCCACCTAACCCTCAACAAGCGCATTATTTCAAACGATACATGCCTTGCTGGATCTGCTGGTGGCGCTAGAGGGAAAGTCATGGCATCACCCACACTGACAGCGTCCATCCTCAAGACAGTTTTGAATGTTGTCACCAAATTTCATGGCGAGCCACCTGGTAGATTTGACTGCTGACTCACCGCTGGACACACTGATCTACAGGCCTCCACCTCCCAAAAAATTATATTGCCATTGTACGCACCATGCAAAAGGGAGGGGTGAACGAATTTAGGAGTGGTTTTTTTTGTTCGTTTTTTTGTTTCACTTTTTTTGGTCGGTTGAGTGTAAAGGGTCTTCAACAATGAGAATTGTATATATTCAGCCATCAGATTATGAACTTTTTGCACATTTTTTCTCAGTTGTATGCAAAATGCCCTTAGCACTACTTTCACTTTTAAAGAAGCAGTTCACCCAAAATAAAAAAAAAGAAGCTCTTTTCTTGCTATCCCTCCCACATTCCATCCAGATGGTTTGTGTGTGATTTGGTGAGGTTTCCAGTCTGCCAGCACAATGGAGTGCAGATTAGAGACAGAGATTAGAGGTTTGTTGACTTCAGTTGTGTAATAATGTGCAATATGTACTTCAATGTTATTACCAATGCATTTAAATACAACAGTAACCATTTAAAAGAAAATGCACTTCATTATAGTGATTCCTCCCGTCCTACCTCATCTCTCTGTCCTCCAGGTCCTGCGTGGGATCACTGTTTGAGCGCCTGTTACGTATGAACTTTGACCCCCCACCCTCGGGTGTACAGTCCTGTTTTGTCTGAGCCTTTGACCTTTGACCTTCAGGCTGGGGTCATGGCCATCAGAAGCAGCAGCAGATGATCAATAGCTGCTTCAAAGACATCCAGCCATCCACAGACCAGAGCTGTTTCTTTTTACTTCATTAGTCGAGGATTTCCCAAAGGGCGGTCAGCGAACCTAACGGGGTCTCTGAGAGGGTTCACAAAGGTCCCTGTCAAAGTAAGGAACGGTCTATTTTCATCAGCAGTGATGAAGAGCTAGTACAAAGTGACAGTGTGTTAATGTGATTGGACTGATCCTAAGTTTCTCTCACCACTTTCATCTTCCTGCCAGCTGCACAGTAGTTTTTTTTGTTTGTTTGTTTGTTTGTTTGTTTTGGTGGGTACTTTGTATTGAATATTTTGATTTTAATATATGTCAGAGGGCTATAGGCTATATTCCTGCAGATTTGTTTGTTCCTAAATCAGTTGTTCTGCAGTCTGTGCTGCACTCTAGTGGTGTTGAAGTGAAAATGCTCCATTTCAAGGAACCAAGGGGGAGAGAAAGATTTCCAACAGTCAGTCTCACAACAACCTTGTCTTGCAATGTTATATATAACTCAAAGTGCACTATGGGCTCTCACTTAAGTTATCAGTGTTATCAGTGTTTCGGCTCATCACATTATTTTTTTTCCCCAAAACAGTAAATCTGACCTGCCTTAATTCATGATATAACTGATTATATTAATCATGAAATGAACTGCCTTCTGTAAAATCACCCTCAGAGAATTATCCTCTAATCTATAGTTTTGTCATAACTCTCAACTGAAAACAATGTGAGGAGGAGGAGGAGGAGGAGGAGGAGTAGTGTGGTTTTCATCTTTGTTGAAAATACATTCAAATTACAAACATTTCAGACGTGAGCTCAACATGATGTCGTACAAAGAAGCTGGAGTGTACATTAAAAAAAATAAAAATACGAATTTTAATGAAAAATATAATATATTAATATAAAATCATTATAGAAAAAGAATACAACACATCAGTTATTCCTATTTAAACTCTCACAGTACTGACTGACAGTTCTATTACCATTTTTAAGTCTTAATATGTCTCATAGTCTTTATATAATCTTTAAATGCACTTTAAAAAGCAATGAAACTGGCTGGTGAGCTTTTTAACTCTGCGTTTATGTGTATGGAAGAAGAGGAGGGCTTTAATTTTGAAGGCTGTGACCGGAAGTGTGTTGCTGGTGGACCCCCAAGTCTGGCTGGTGGTCATACTGCAACACGGCTGTCCAGGTAAGTACAGCGTGTCCTTTACAGTAATACGGCTGCATGTCGTGAGGTGGCTTTAAACGCGGTTATGTTTTGGTGGATAAACATGTCGCCGGTACAAACGGAGCTCGGAGCTCCGCGCCGCCCGGCCGCCGCAGTCTGCGCCTGCAGTCCGGCTAGCGTTAGCGCCCAGCTCAGCCTCCTGCCGCCTCCACATTTACCAGCCCGCTTCAACAGCTGGCAGCAGCTTAAACATGATTTTAAATAAAAACTGTTACCCAAGTTTGTGCATTAGGTACTTTATGTTCTTCCTGCCTACTTGAATAGCCCTAAAGCATAAAAAAAACTCACTTACACCTCCATACACGTCAAAGTTCATGTGGGAATCAGGATTTTCCCTGCAAAAAGTCACATCAACTATCAGGGGTTGTGGCCCTGCTGCAGCTGTGGTTGTGTTTGATGAGGGCCCTGAAGCACGGCAAAGTTTTTTGACTATAATAAATGGCAGGTTATTGTTCCTCCGTGTCTTCAAAAACAGCTAAAACAAATGTGTGCAAAATGTTGATATTTCCTATTCTCTGTTTTATAGAAACACTGATGCATTCAAAATGTGTCCAGGACATTGAAAACATATCATCAGGTTAAGTTTTATCCATTGGTAAATTATGAATTATTAAATATGAAGCAAAAAAAAGGTGTTTGTCATGTATTCAGAGGTGTTAAACAGAGATAATAGGAGGGTTTATAACTGCATAATAACAAGTCTGTGTGTTTTCATCTCTTTCATGTAGATGCCAATGAAGACACGGGCACAGCTGCCTTGGGTATTGTGTCTGAGTGGACAAAGTAAAGGAAACACCACCTGATAAAGGACTTTAATTTGGAGGTAACTGTTGAGAGTTACAGAGGCTGCACTATTTGTCAGAGGTCTGACAATCAGCATTTTTGGTCCAAGTGCCCAAGCAGCATGAGTGAACTAACAGAGTTTGAGAGAGGCCAGATAGTCGGCGCCCGGCTCGCAGGCGCCTCAGTCACCCAAACTGCACAGATGTTGAACGTGTCCCGGGGAACCGTGTCCAAAGTCATGACTGCGTATGACAAACACGGGAAGACTGCATCGGCGAAGAAGAACAGCGGCCGCAAGTCAAAGCTCACCGAAAAGGACAGGGAGACACTTATCGAGATAGTCGATAAACACCCCGAGACTACAGCCTCGAAAATAACCACAGAACTGAACAGACACCTCTCTGGCACGGTGTCGACAAAAACAGTGCGCCGGGAGCTTCACAGAGCCGGTATTTATGGCCGAGCCGTCAGCCGGAAACCAGCATCTGACACCGGCACAGAAAAGAAATCTGTGGAGGAGAAAACCAAGCCTGAAGTTCAGACAGGCGCACAGGAGTGACCAGGTCTGATGCCACAGGAGTAACTTTCACTTTAACACGAGGCCTTCAGTCCACGACGTCTGTATTTTTTCCAAGCTTTGTCATTGCTTGTGACTGATGAACACTTCCAGTAACTTAAGCTCAGTTTATACTTTAAAACCTGGGCTAAAGAGTCTGATCTATCCAGACTGTCAAAACAAATGTATGTTTAATAAAGTCTTTTTGCATAAACTTTCACCTGTCCGTGTCTGTGCATCGTGTGGCAGTCTTGTTTTTATGAACCCTGCACAACATGGATGCAATGCACATAAATGATTAAGATCAGGCTGCTGCCACTGAGCAAAACATGTGAGACTCAACTTGTGGCTCTGGGTGTCAACAGGTGAAGAAGTGAAGCAACAGTATTCAGAGCTGTAGAGGAATCCACCGTTATGCTGCTGTCTGGCTGCACACAGTCTCTATCTGAACTGTGGAAAATAAAGTATGAAGTTATTCAGATAGTACACATATAACCTGATGATGTATTCATTTGATTAAATATAAATATAGTAGGGGGCGTGAAACCTATCCCGAGATTAAAATCGTGAATTTATGAGAAGGAAAAAAAAAACTTGAAATTTCTGAGATTATGGTCACAAATTAACGCGAGAAAAAGCGACAAGAGTCGTTTTCCTTATGCTGTCAGATTTAGTAAGAAGGAAAAACTGGTACCTTTAATCCAGAGGCACAATCTTACCATCAGCATCACACTTTGGCCGATTCAGAGGAAAACAATAAGTGATTCTGGACTAAAATCACCAGGATCTCCTTGTTACAAGTTATGTAAGTAATATGATGCCTCGGCCAAGAAAAGAAAACATTTTCCTTTCTTTTTTTCTCGTAAATTTGTGACATATAATCTCAGAGTTTTCGAGGTTTTTCTCTTAAAACGTGTTGTTTTCTTCTCGCAAACTGAGGACTTTAATCTGAGGTATATTAACCCCTGTCGCTCCACATGTTTTGCCCACATCAGCCCCAGCTCGCCCACGTGCTCCTGATTGCAGCCACCTGCGGCTCCCGGCCCTCCCTTTGCGTCAGCGTGACGTGTGCAGCGAATACGGAAGTGCAGCGCTAATCGTAAACAACAGCAGTAGCGCTGCTGTCAAAGATGGTGTACGTCTCTAACGGTGAGTAGCCCTCCCTGTGTTTCTTCTAGCCGGCTCGCTGTCCTCTGAGCTGGCTACCGGCGTAGAAATCGTCGTGTTGTGTCGTACTTTCGTCAGCGCAGAAAGCCAAACGGTGTCAAATGAGCGGCTCGGTTGTGTTTTAACGGGCCTTTGTGCCGTTTAGGCTAACGCTAGCTACAGCCAGTTAGCCAGCCTCACGGTCTCTATAGAAACAGTTACCGGACAACAAGGGGTGTTCAGGTAGGCTAATGCCCACCGGCTGTTTGTCTGTGTCGCCTGGCTGTACTGTGTGGTCGATAATGGAGGCTAAATCGCTGTGTTGA
>OMLB01028682.1:8973-21523 GCA_900302555.1 Myripristis jacobus | reverse complement strand
AAACACACACACACACACACACACACACACACACACACACACACACACACACACACACACACACACATGTATTGCAAACTACAGACACCAAAGTCCATGTTAAAGCCACTTCCAAGCTGCTGCTCAACACGTAGTCATCAACCACGACTCAGTATTACCTAATTAGGCTGCTCTGAAGCACATTCCAAACAAATCCTTCACTTATGACTAACTCCTATTTGCGAGTCCATATTGTTTAGTATCCCTGCTGGCTCACACAGCTCTGTAACAGACCTATTTCTCAAGCGCAGACAAAACTTGGCCGGCCTGTAGCCGACCAGGAATCCTAGGAATGCAGCTTAAGCAAACAGCGAACCCCACACTGCAGTGTCTAATGAAGTCAGGGCTCTGGCCTTTTCCGGTGGGGATATTACAATCTCCTCTGTTTGGCCTTACAGTAAATACCTTGTCCGTGTACAGTCGGTGCAAATGATCAGGCACCTTTTAAAGAACACCTATTTGGTTCAGGTCAAAGACAGTGAGAATCAGATCTGCATGGCTCAGATTTGGAAGAGAATTGAATTGATTGGTTATTTTCTAGTGTAACTAACAGCAAACATACAATGACTGACAAAAGGTGAATGCTTATTGCTTTGTTGGACAGCTTGTAGAACATACTGAAACACACATACATTCAAAACACTAAATACATAAAGAGGTCATCCTCTTCTGCACCCCGATGAAGGCTCTGGGAGCTGAAACAGTCAGCAGCCAGGCTTTTAAATCATGCTTAGCCATGTAGGAATAAAGGCTTTTTAATATTTTTTTCAGGAGAACAGTGTATCTTGGATGTTTTTTTTTTGCGGGTCATATTCCACACAGGATGTTTATTTAGCAGGAGATGAACTTAAATGTGTTTTCCACCGAGGGGGTCGCTTTGCTTTCACAGTGGTTTTGCCTGTAGAGCCAAATGAAAGCAGTGCTAGTGTAAACTAGTCCCAGAGACAGCATGTCAGATAAGTCCCCTAGAGGTTAAAGGTCAGATAACAAAATGATTGTCTCTCAGATGACCTATTATCTGTTACTCTCTCCTCTTTTGATGTCTCGGGCTGCTTGTGTGCAACCAAGAATAAAAAAAAAAGAGAGATGTAGGGAATAAGCAAGAAGGAAGAAGGAAGTATCGGCTCATGTGCTTTGTAAAAAAAAAAAAAAAAATCATAGATAGAGAGAGAAGTCAGACCCAAAGCTCCTCGTGAAAGTGAGGAAGAGGAGGGAAGAAAGGTAGAGCTGAAGAAATGTGTCGCCACCCAATGGCCGCGGGTCCTGCCTGCAGCGACCAAAAACTATTTACATTCCTCCCAGCTGCAGGTCATCTGGCCGGGCCAGGCCCATAAATTTCCTGAAAACTCCCAACCCCTATTCTTCCTCCTCTTCCCATCCCACCGCTGCACGTCCTCGATTTCCTGCCTCGCACCGTTTTCCGCCACACAACTACAGACGCTGCAACTTCTGGGCGCTCACCACTTTCAAAGTCCGGGCTGTGGTAAAACATTTCCTACACCAGCATCTGGCGTGTTTTAGTCTATAAACCAGGAGATACAATCAGAGATCGGACATTATGGATGCGGTGAAGAAGAAAATCCAGGCCCTTCAGCAACAGGCGGATGATGCAGAGGATCGCGCTTTAGCGATATCAAGGGAGCTGGAGACTGAGCGAGGACTCCGCGAAAACGTGAGATTATTCAACTTTAATCCTGATCAGAGTTGCGTTTAAACACTTTGAGTTGACGCTCACACACCTGGAGTGAGTATTTACGGTAAAACATACAGACTGCAAACTCTCGGTGCAAGCCTGGGCAGGTATGGCTGTGTCTGGCGGAAAATCACTCCAACTTCTGAAACATTCCTTTAGCCACTAGATTAGAACAGAACAGAATAGAATAGAAAATGTGGTTTCACATGGCACCATTAAACACTGTCATATCAGTAAAGCATATATCAAAAGGGGTCAGAAATAGGTGAAATGTTAAAAGATATAGAATTGAATAGAACAGAATGTGGCTGTGGTGTTCAGTAGTTACTTGATGTATTGCAGGGTTATCTTCACTGTACTAGTGAGGTATTACTAGAATAGTCCAAGTTAATGTGTATCTGTGGTGCTCAGTGGTGACCCAGTCCACTTTATGGCTTTTTTTTTCTATCTCCTCTGATATCACATTAATATTCCTGTGAGAAGCTGTAGAGTCTCATATGGTGTTTGTATAATATTCCAGCCATATTCCTTTTGTCGTTATTACGGTGCAGTAATTTGATTACAATACAAGTGAAGACAAGCACAGGGACACGTAAACAGACAGAGAGGTTACACAAAGTAGGACAAAGACCAACAATAATTACAAAAGGGACAAAAACAAACTGAGTTCAAACTAGTGAGAATGTTATAAACTGGAGGCAAAAAAACAAACAAAAAAACAGTATATGGAGATGGATGTGTGTCTGTGGGTGTGTTTATGCCACCAATATTCCTATCCAGACTGGCACTTTTGTTAAAGGATTACTGTGGATGTTTTTCTTAAGGGTGTGTAACGCCCTTAGGAGAATCTCAATTAAGGCTTGGTCTGTGTATCAGGCCTGCTTGTCATTACACTGGCATTAACCAGACCTTCAAATCATTTTTTTTCTAACTTGCATGGCTGTTTTATACTTAGCACATGCCTCTTTGATCAGTCACTAAATAGGCTTTTTTGTCAACAACAAAAAAAGGGCTTTAATGAATAGCATTTAACACATTTGTGAGACAGGGAGCTCTCGTCCCCATTCTTGGGCCTGCACAGGAAGAGAGAGCAGGCATGGCTGTGTGTGCTATCACAGTCACAGGAAACAGACAGAGAGGTGGCACTCTGTTATCCCCCAAACAGACAGGCTGTTTATCTTCCATGCTCAGAACAGCTGTAGTACTTAGGACATATCAGTGTTGAAGCTTTTGTCAGTCATCGAGTACTTTTACATCGGCGAGTTTTACACGGCCATCTGCTCACGGTCAAAAGGTCTTTGCTGTGAGAAGGTCTTTGCTCTGAGAGCGACAACTTACTGAAGACTCATCCTAACCTTAAATAGATCCAAAAATCGCAGTTCGATTTAGCAGAAATGCAAATGCAAGCAAAACTTGTAGTTTTGGGCTTCTTTGTCTTTTGGGGCAACAGCACATTTCCTGACTGACCTCTGACCTCTGACCTCTGCCTGTGCTCCTATAGGCTGAAGGCGATGTGGCGTCTTTGAACCGCAGGATCCAGCTGGTGGAGGAGGAGTTGGACAGAGCCCAGGAGAGACTGGCCACGGCCCTGCAGAAGCTGGAGGAGGCTGAGAAGGCTGCAGATGAGAGCGAGAGGTGAGACTTAAGGCCTCACATGCCCTGTCAGAGTTAATTTCACACTCTGAGATACTTTTAACCAAGTGCTCCTGTGTCTCGTGATCTCTATGAGCAGGGAGGCAACACTTAAAAGAAAGCTGAGCGGTCATTAACACTGCAAAACATGCAGTGGAAGAGTTTGCTTTGACTTATATTACCAATAAAAGCAGAATGACAGGCTTCAATTCAAGTCATTCAACTGAAGAACTGGATTTTCCTCCAAATAGGTTGTTATGCCCAGTCTATAAATTAATTATCTAGTAAGAAGGATCTATCATTAGTAAGTGCAGTATAGTTTAAATTTGTAATATGACTGGATTGAGTTAAATGTGAATGCTACCCAGTTATGATAGCTATAGAAACACATGCCGCAATTTACGCCTTAGACTTGTATATCATGATCTCATCGCCTCTTTTATTGTCAGTTCCTGGATTCATGTCATCGATGTGGCATCTTCCCCAGGTGGTATTGTTGAGCTAAAGGCTAAAAGCTAATGCTGTGCATCTCCTTCAGAGGCATGAAGGTGATCGAGAACAGAGCGATGAAGGATGAGGAGAAGATGGAGATCCAGGAGATGCAGCTCAAAGAGGCCAAAAACATCGCTGAGGAAGCTGACCGCAAATATGAAGAGGTGCTGCTTCCAGATGAATGAAGAAGTCATGATCTGTTGTCACTTTTGTGCGTCAGCTGTCTCTGACCTGTGATGCTGTGTTTCTCCTTCGTCAGGTGGCCCGTAAGCTGGTGATCCTCGAGGGTGAGCTGGAGAGAGCAGAGGAGAGGGCAGAAATTTCTGAACTGTAAGCAAAAATACATTGAATACTGTGTCTGTGTGTGACGTGAGTATGATTGTATGTGTGTGTGGGCGTCAGTAACTTCTTGCCACAGTGACAAATGACTTTATGGCTCTCAATCTGTCATTATCTCATTTGCTATAGATATTTTAAGCATGAATGAATGAATGAATGTGGTTTATTTCGGTCATACATTATAAGGAACAAAACTGAACAATTTGTGCAAATATGCAACTCACAGAACATTGTCACATGTTTGCACCAGTCCATTTCACACAGTAGATTTCACACAAGAAGGACTAGGCTGAGGCCAAGGCTTATTTTTCCATATCCATAAAATTACCCAGAATATCACCAATACAAAAGAAAGAACAAAGATATTTTACTCTAAATTGTAATCCTTAAATATTTTACATTGTAATTTACATTGTAAGTGAAACACATCTGTATTTTACATTGGTGCCCACTTTACATGTTTGAAAGATAGACAAACCTTTAAAATTATAATTTCCTTCTGTTAATGTAAAAACTTTTTTGACTCAAAACAGGAAGGCTTTTATTCCTAACTGAAAGTACTCCCAATGCTTTTAATACACACCATCTAAAAACTTTAAGGTGCAGGTGAATAATGGGCTAGTAAATTAACTGTAACCAACATTATTTCTAATTCTAATAGCTCATAACCTATATAACATCAGGTAATAATCACTGAATACCTGTATCTCTCCATTCTTACAGCAAGTGTTGTGACCTGGAGGAGGAGCTGAAGAATGTCACCAACAATCTCAAGTCTCTAGAGGCTCAGAATGATAAGGCAAGTTGAAAATGTACATCAGTGAGTCTGGCTGATGACTTAATCATTAGATTCAGTGCTTATTCTCCATTCTTCTGATGGATGAGTAAACATTTTAATTGTGTACGAGTGATTTACACCATCATTTTTGCTAATAAAAGTGGAAACCTAAACGAGTACTTTATTGCCACAAATAAAACAATATAAGCGCTGCATTCCTATACTCTTTTTTCTGTAGGACATTATGGCACAGTTTGATAGTTCATGGTTTGGGTGATGAAATGATTTCCTTCGTCTATTCCTCTGTCCCTGCAGTACTCTGAAAAAGAAGACAAATACGAGGAGGAGATCAAAATGCTGAATGACAGACTCAAAGAGGTGCGTGCATGTCTGCTCAAGTTCTCTGCGCAAAGGAATGCAAGCTGCATCTAAACGAATGATCACCAACCCTGTCTCCTAAAAATGATGTTGGCATGCCACTAAACTGAATTAATTATGGTTACGGGTTAGGTTTAAGCACTTAAACCTCTTGGTTAAGGTCAGGGAAAAGTTATGGTTAGGTTTAGGCATAAAGATCACTTGGTTTTAAGATTAGGGAAAAATACAAAATGTAATTGAGAATGGAGTTTAGTTATATGAGAACGTATTTTTTAGGAGACAAGGTTGATGTTCACTTACATGGGTATTGTTTTTCCAAAGGCGGAAACCCGTGCTGAATTCGCCGAGAGGACAGTGGCTAAGCTGGAAAAGACCATAGACGACTTAGAAGGTATGTTCCGCTGGTTTTCAGCGTTTCACCTTTCTTTTCCACCCTGCAGAGATCTACTGCACTTTGTTTCCTTACTAAATTTTTTTTTTACTTCTCTTAATGCTCTTCCTCTCTCTCTCTCCCTGGTTTCCCTCTGCTTTTCCTGTTCCACGCTGCATTTTCCTTTGCACCTGCTCCACTGGTCCCTCTCTGCCCTGCCTGACCTCTGACCTGCAGATGAACTGTACACTCAGAAGCTGAAATACAAGGCTATCAGCGAGGAGCTGGATCACGCCCTCAATGATATGACCTCCTTGTAAACTTTGCATTTAGCTGACAGTGTTATGACTTTCTCCCCCTCCATGTTTGGAAACCCTTTGCTTCTTCTTTTCTCCCTGTTCTCCTGCTTCTCCCCACTCCTTTTCCATTAAATTTCAGCTCAATAAAGGCATTTCTATTTCACCCTGTCTTCTGTGACTTTCATTTACTGCTATCATTCACATTTAAGGAACATATTAATATGACTGATGATTGTAGCAATAACACGCCCAATACTGTACATGTAGGATGTATCTCTTCTCTTATTCAAAATGACATGCAAATTATTGGTTTATATTCATAAATTTGGGCTCAACAAACAACGACTTTATGTGAGTGGACAGATGTGTCCTTTGTCTTGGCTGCTGTTGCACTTTATATCTGCCCTTTTTTAAATTACAGAAAACCTATCAACTGCAAAAGAGGAAAACATGGGCATGCATCAAGTCCTGGACCAAACACTGCAGGAGCTGAGTAGCTTGTAAAATGTCGAGAGGAATAAGAAACTGACAAAAAACTTTTTTTTTTTTTAAACCGTATTTTCTACATTCCATCCATTTTCTGTAACCAAGATTTCAGTCTTATTCCTGGTTGTGGAAACATGCATTCCCTTTTTTATATTTATGTTTTGGTGGTATTTGGGTCCAAATGAGTGGTAATCAGTTTTGGTGCTGTAAAATGTGTTGTAGACAAAAAAAAAAAATCTGAGCACAAATAAAGCTGATGATGACAATGAGGGTGATGATGATGTTGTTGATGATGATGATGATGAGAAAATTATTTGTGTGTGCGTGCACAAGCATGAATGTGTATCTATCTATCTATCAATCTATATAGAGCCAGGGATATATAGATATAGATAGCTATATATTTGTATGTGTGGCAGGCTCATGTGATGTCAGCCTACTCTTGCCCAACAGGCCTTAGGTTAATGTGGAGGGCTCTACAGATCAGTCAGTGCTGATGAAATTCAGAGAGAAAAAGAAAGAAACTGTCATGTCACTGTGATGTAATATTGCTGCTTCAGTGAGCGACAACGAATGGAGACCTGACTTTGTAGCCCTAGATACAAGTTATGTCAAAACACAGTTCATATTCTAGCACCTCTAACAGGTATGGAAAAACCTTGAAATGTCAGTGTGGTGTAAGAATCGTATGGGTCAACACAGGGGGTGCCCCATCATGGAAAAGTGCCACATTCTACATCCCAGTGTTGTCACTAATGAAGTCATTTCCCCCACGTTCTAGCTCTAGGAAAGTAACACAGCAAGTGACAGAAAAAAATAGGTGTCATTCCCCTTTAACTTCACACATTCCATACATTGCACTGGGGCCTATCAGTGTGTTTAGAAAATGAACTCCAACCACATAATGGAAACGTGTGTACTGTGCTAACCCCTTGATAGTAAAGTGTTAGTGAATACAGGAGTTTTATGGCACTTTTCAAATGAGTTTGATGGCAAATTGCTATTTTAGGTTCAATTATAACTTTTATGGCTGCACTCTTAAAAACTGGGTGGAAGTAAGCACAAGCACGCTACTTTAATTTTTGCAAGGAAGCCCGCAGGAGATACATCCGGAAATGTAACGGTAACGTAATGACAAGACTGACGACTTATTGTCACATTAGAGTAGCGAATAAGTAAAATAAGTACTTTGTTCTGGGGGGGAAAAAGGAGAGAGAGAGAGACTTCCCTGTAACATACTGAATAACGGTTTATCTTTTTAAATTCCACGCAAAACACCGTGACACACGGCTAACAAGTGCGAGTCGAGGCCAATAGAGGTCGCCATTACTGTACTTTCAGTTCGCCGCTTCGCCGGGCGGGATTTCCGCAGTAATATCAAGTATGGCGAAGACGTACGATTATTTGTTTAAATTACTGTTAATCGGGGACTCGGGTGTCGGGAAGACCTGTGTGCTGTTCAGGTTTTCAGAAGATGCGTTCAACTCGACGTTTATTTCAACAATAGGTATGGCTTTCTTGTTGTACGCCGTGTCTTTGTGTCTGTGTTTACAAAACGTCGATCGACTGCCTCTTCGGCCCCGTCTATGTGCTGGAATCGGAGCTAACGTTACGTTGTCTTAACAGCTGCTAGTATTTCCTTTTATGTATAAGTGTCGGTTGCGCATTTTATTCGCCGGTATACATGGCGCTTATATGTGAGAGGATCGAGTAGAAGCTGTCATGTGACGTGAATTGCATGAAGGTGGTGATTAATAAATATATTTTGTGTCACAAGCAGCTAATCTACCGGTTCCTTGGCGCTAGCGGTTAGCCAGATAACGCTAGCTCCTGAGGTGCAGTCTACATTCTGGTATGGAACCGCAAAGTCATTAGTGTTATAGCCGGATAGTGATATCCATTTTAATGAGCCGTGTGCCTGAATTCGTTGAGTTGTAATCTGCCTTGATAAGTTGCTGGGTAAGCGCTCATCCCCACCCTCTGGAGTTTCCCGTTCTGTTTGACAGCACTGTCAGCCACTGGGTGTCAGCTATCCTAAATTAGCAAGCTAACGTTAGCCGTGATTAACATGTATGATGATCCTGCTTTATCCCCTCCAGGCATTGATTTCAAGATAAGGACAATAGAGCTAGACGGCAAGAAGATAAAGCTACAAATATGGTACGTTTATTTGGATTTCCCCGGTGCACCTCAGCACCGTGATGATGATTCTACAGTGTCAGTAATTGCCCAGCTTAGTGTGGATACTGTAATGTTACAGTGTTGGGTAGAGCTGCTCACTGATGTCAGGTTTGAATGTTTTTTTTAGGGACACAGCTGGCCAGGAGCGCTTCCGAACAATCACAACAGCCTACTACAGAGGAGCCATGGTGGGTGTCTCCATCTCTCAGGGGTCAAGTATTGCATAAATGTGCTTTTGAGGATAGCCACAGCTGGCTCACAGCCTCAATAATTAAACTCAAGTTTAATTTGCTCTTGTGTACAGGGCATCATGCTTGTCTACGACATCACCAACGAGAAGTCATTTGACAATATCAAGAACTGGATAAGGAATATAGAGGAGGTATAGCAGTTTTCCCCCAATTAACCTGGTAGCATGCTTAGTACTGCTTCAGATACTTGGGAGAGAGCTTCAGGCAGCCTTCTTTGTCTTCTGTTTTCTCTGGTTCTAGCATGCGTCAGCTGATGTGGAGAAGATGGTCCTCGGGAACAAGTGTGACATCAATGACAAGCGGCAGGTGTCCAAAGAGAGGGGAGAGAAGGTGATGAGATTGTTCTAGTTGAAGCTGAATTAGCTGTCAAAATCATAGCCCATGTAATAGGCTCCAACAGATAAACAGCAGAAAAACATGTAATCCACTGTTATTTAGTAGGGTATGTATTGAAGGTACTTCATATTAGTTGAATCTTTGTTCATTAGCATCATTATCATAATGACTCTAGTCTAAAGATCACATTCTTCTTCAGAGGATTTTACAAACCTTTTTTCAGTCATCACTAAGATATAGCACACAGAAACTGCTAAAGTCTTTAGCAATCATAATCCACTATCTCAGAAGTATAGGTTTGTTGGTTTTGATAGGAGAGTTGATGGGCTTGTTGGTGTATAATATGTTTGAAAGGCCTAGTAGGACACCAGCATGGTGAAAAGGTGACAAAATATTTGCAGAAATGTAATCATAATTTTGCCATTTGCTTTCAGCTTGCATTAGAGTATGGAATCAAGTTCATGGAGACCAGTGCAAAAGCAAACATCAACGTGGAAAATGTAAGAGCAATTCTTTTTCTGAGAGATATGAAATGCTGGGAAAATGTAACAAAAATGTAACAATGTGTGTTATATCTGTGTTTTTGTTCATAGGCGTTTTTGACACTTGCTAGAGACATCAAATCGAAAATGGATACAAAATTGGTGAGCATAACTTTATTTCTTTGTTAATACAGCTACCGGTGTTTTACCTGTTGTGAATTGTTAGTGATGTTTCCTGATATTTTTCATGTTTACATGTCATAGCATGAAACACTCAGCTGCTGAATTCTTAACTTTTGACAAGAAACAGCCGGTGGCTCACCGCTTGTGGACAATAAGATGAAGATTTAATGTAAAGAAAGCGGCTAAACCAGCTGAAAGCAGTAATTGAGCAAACAGTTGAAAATGTTTTTTGGTGTCTTTTTGCTCCAGGAGGGCAACACGCCGCAGGGGAGTAGTCATGGAGTTAAGATCTCAGAGCCACAGAAAAAGAGCAGCTTCTTCCGCTGTAGCCTACTCTGAGGAAAGGCCTTTGACCCCTGGCTGCCAGCAGGCTGGACATAACTGGACTGTGCTCGCTCCTAGCACTTCCTCCCCCTTCCCTCCCCCTCTCTCCCTGTCCTGGGCCCATTCTCCCAGTTCACACAAACCATCATACTCCCAGCAAGCGGAGGGCTTCCCCTCCTCCCTTCCTCTCCTGAAGGCTTCCGGTGGTGCATCTCTTCCAGCTTAAGGAGATGTAGCATCTCCATGGGTGAGACTACTTGACCGGAGGAGGACTCCACCATGGTTATTGTCCAAACATTACATATCATGCAAAGACAGCCTCTTCCTTCCAGTTTTGGTCTCTTTACACCACACGTCCATTCTTCACTCAACATGGTAGCACAACTGTCAAAAGTGGAGCCTCATTTACATGGAGAAGTCGTTGAATTAATCTCAAGCTTTTGAGATTGGACTACAGATGTGATATTTAGATCTATTTTTGTTAGTGCTCTTGCCCAACATTGTGGTAACTGTCAACCAGAGATTGACTGGCTTGATATTCAGTGAAACAGAGCTGCTGCATGTGTGAAGTATGGGCACACTTGGATTTTCATTTCAGGAAACGGCAGTTCAGGATCATAGAAGGAGTAAGGCAGTCAAGGATCAGAGAGTCGGTTTGAACATGCATCTGTTTGGGTGCTGCTCTTTGGTTTGCTTGTAGTCCTTGGCAATCATTTAATGTGATTAAAATTCCTGTTTCATCTTCCCCTGACCACTAGTCTAATTGACACTTAAACTTTTTGTAATAATTTTCAAGTACCTAGAGGCAGATTGGCAGCATACAATGTGGGACTATGATTCATTTGTCTGGCTATTTAGATTAATTCTGCAGTCTAAAGACAGTCATTCTGCAGAACATTTTTAATTTCATAAGACTAAGTGACAGTATTGTAAGTGCACAATAATATTTGTACATACATGTGCCAGCATAATTGTTTGTGCTCACAGTAATTGGTCAGCCCTTTGTAAGAACATTATTAGGACATTTTGAGAAGTACTCTCCGTATAATACAAATAATTTTCCCTACATTAATATACTTTACAGTCAAGTGTTGCCTTGCCCTTAAGCTAACCTGAATGGAGATACAAGTTGCATCCTTGTAGCGGCTCTGTTGCATGTTAAAGCTATATGATGTTTCTGGTAACATTAGCAGCAATTGAAATTTTGTTCACTCCGAGGCTTCTCGCTGACATGTCGCTGTGTGAGCAAGCCTCCCCTCCTATCCATGCAATTCTCCTTGCACTTTACCAATAACTTGTGTTTTGTGTGTAGTCTGTGCCAAGTGCTAGTTTCGCAATACCACAATACAAACATTTTACTTTTGGAAGAAAAAAAATATTTCTGATCTGTGCGATCAAGGTAATGGTAGATATAATGGGCATATCTAGATAATCCCTAAATTTTACTTCACCTCTTTAGAAATGACTTGCTCTCTCTTGCTGTTTCACTGCTTGGGTTCCACTGTCCTTCTGTTTGTTCACTGAGAAAAATGCCTGCAATTTGATTAGCCACTAAAACAAGAATTTTCAAGCTTTTGGTTCTGTGCTACAGCCCTGCCAAATTGTAGTTTACATAAAATGTGGAATTTTCTTGGCTTATAAAGTCAAGACGGGTTCGACCAGTGTTTCCAAAAGGTCTCATTGGTGTTACTTTACGTTCTATAAATGCAGGTTTCGATGTGGTCAATCACTTGTTTGACAGCTAGGTGGCACCTGTGGCACTGTATAAAATGTATGTTGCCACCGAAACTCAAATTTTAAACAGTATTTTTAAAAAATGCATACAAGGTACTTAGACCTGTGTGACATAACTACCCTCTGCTGATATTTAACATGGATGCCGAGTCTTAATCTGTTTGCATTCTCCTTCATTTTTCTTTCCTTCATGTGTTGCTACTCTGAAAGATTAGATCAAATGGGGATCCTGTTTTTGCCTGCCTGCACCTTTTGATGTCTGTTGGGACCTCATGATCATCACAACCATTTGTCTTAATGGCTAATACTCAGTTCTTTCTCATAATTGAGCTATGCATTGTGAAACTTGGACCTGTTTTTTGTGTAATGTCACTTCCAGACATCTGTATGGACCCATACAACTGAATGTGTGGGTGTTATTTGTTTTGTTCGCTGAGCCAAAAACAGGACATGCTCCATTTGTAGTAAATTTGTGCATTGGTACACCAGTGCAGGTTAAATTTTGGTTGATGAAAACTGTCTAGTAAGAGTAATTGAGATATTCAGATGTACT
>OMLB01028681.1:4266-23305 GCA_900302555.1 Myripristis jacobus | reverse complement strand
TACACTCTCTAGTCCTACACTCTCTAGTCCTGCACTCTCTAGTCCTACACTCACTAGTCCTACACTCTCTAGTCCTACACTCTGTAGTCCTGCATCACTAGTCCTACATCACTAGTCACACACTCAGAAATCACACACTCTCTAGTCACACACTCAGAAGTCACACACTCACCAGTCATACGTCTCCTTGATAGTTGAGTGTTATTTTGTTTCTAAAGGTGTGGTATAAATGAAGTTATTATTACTGCTGTTGTTAGTATTACCATCAGTATTTTTATTTTTTAATGATGATTGCAGGGAGGACTTTTATTATGAAATTTAACCTGAACAAAACAGCACATTGCTCCACAGCTGCCAGAAATCACAGAGGAAGTGTGTGTGTGTGTGTGTGTGTGTGTCCCTCACAGACAGTGTGTGTGCGTCCCTCGGCCAGCCATGCGCTCGTCTCCTCTCCTCTCTGTCGGAGAGCTTCGTCCGGCTCTGCGTCCTGATTGGTCGACACTCCGTCTCTCTCAGCAGCTTCCTGTGGGACGCTCGGCGCCGTGATGTCACTTCCCTTCCTCTGCTGACGCACGCCGACCTCTTCCTGGGCGCCTACAGGCAGCTTAGTTCACACACACACACACACACACACACACACACACACACACACATGCATGCATGCACACACACATAGACACACCCTAATAGCATCTGTCGCCATGCATTTGCACACACACACACACACACACACACACACTCACGCACTGCATACTAAAGCACTGTAACATCTGTTAGTGCTTTCAGGCTGGATGGGAGTTTCAAAACAAACAACATCTTTTGAACCACATCACCAACTCGTGAAAGCAAATGCCTTTGTCCAACTTTAAACTGTGTGTGTCCTTGCAGAGAGAGAAACACACTCCATTTGGGAGACATTTCAGTGTCCTCTTCCAGGGCAACATATCGCTGCAATACCTGAAAAAGAAAACTGCATCAGTATCTCCTTATAATATATGTCTTGTTATTGTTAGAACAAGATGTTTTTTCCACATTATAACAAGATATTTTCATGTTCTTACAATGTTATAACAATAAACTTTTCTTGTCATAGCAATATAATAGTTATCTTGTTATAACATAAAATATTTCATGTTGTAATGAGATAACTTATATTGTTATAACGTGAAACTCTTGTATGTTTTAATGGGAAAAAAGAGCTCTCGCGCATGTCGCCATGCTGTAGTGCATTCTAGTAACTCCGTCCCCATAGTAACGTCTGGCAGCTCCGCCATGATAGGAGGATGGCTGCACAGCTATTGGGTGTTAATGCTTGTGATGGAGTCTTTTGCTGGTAGAGGTTAAATCTTTGCTGGAGTTATTATAGCTGTCAAAAGCTGCTGTTTGACAAGCTGCAACAGCCATTTACACATCCTGCATAACAGTTTTTACAGACTTTCTTGGATGCAAAACGATGGAAACCTTTGAGACAACAAGCTGCTCCATCAGCCCAGGAAGATGCTGCATTAATGCCACAGGTGGGGCTGACCTCTACCTGTTTGCAGCTGAGAGGAACATGTCTAGATGCAGCTTATGTGATGACAAGCTGGCTGTAATCAACATTATAAAGATATAACCTGTATAACAGAACATCTGGGAATCCATGTGGAGCAGGTTACAGTCATAGTAGTTGTAGTAGGTACACAATACTGAGTGACATCATAAGTTACCGATCAGTATGGTCCCTCCATGTGAAGGTGAAGTCATAACATTCATTGACAAGATTTTAACTGTGCAGTGAATTGACAAATGTGTTGTAATGTGGTTATGCCACCTAGCAGCATTTGAGCTGCTCTCATAATGTCTCTGCTGATAACTGCGTTTTTGTGATATAAAGAAGCAGTTTTTGAAGCAGCATCACACCTTTGTGGTCTGTTTTGTTCATTATGCTATTACATTTGTTGCTGTGGGCTTACCTATGTTTCGCAAGAACATGAAGACAGGGTTCAAATCCAGATTTATTTGCTACGAAATTAAGCAAACAGCGAAAAGGGAAAGTAACATTAAATATTCAACATCAGTAATAGCCTTTTTTATAATCCCAGTGCGATGAGCGCTCTTTCTCACATCTGTCTGTACATAAGGTGTACAAGACAGGATTGCAATCAAATGAGTATAAACAGCATTGTGTTACAGAGCCTGTGTACGGGCTTTCATCAGTATACAAAGCCATGGATATATTTATGCTATGTGGATACAGCTACATAGCTGTTTTGTGATGAAAGATGCACAAGGTATGAAGAAACGAGTGGATAAAGAGAGGAATGGCTCATTACGCCGGGTTGAGACAGAAATATTCTGCTGAGGATGATACTGTGATATGCGTAGGCCTGAAAAATAAGAAAGGTTTTAAAATGTATGGAGCTGTACGGAAGAAAGAAAGAGTCTGAGGGTCAACAGAAACAGTTACAGTTGTTCAGTTGTTTACAAAAAAGGTTCAAGGACCATACCAGTGATTTTACATGTTTAGTGTAATATCCACAAAATGTGTAACTTCAAGTTTTTGCTAATCTTTTCCCAAAGCAAGCAGTCATATTTAAATCTACAGTTCACATATTTGTCATATGCTCTTATCCAAAGTGATGTACATATGGGGTTTTTATACACCACAAGCAAAGATCTATTCATTCATAAAGCTCTGGTTCTGGTCCACAGAGCTGGCCCTAGGACTTTTAGATTTTGTTTGTGGCCCCAAAACACATTCAGCACAACCATCAAATCACGCACAAACTTCTCATAACTGCATGAATACGAACACACACACACACACACACACAGACATAAACATGAGAAATGGACAAATGAATTAACAACAATTTCTTACTTTATTTTAAACAATGTATATTAAAATATATTAAAATTTGAGAAGTTACAAAACCCAACCAAAAGTATTCATAATGCTATATAAAGTGAACATATTGAAGCAATAAAAGCAACAAACCTGATAAAAAAAAACCCACAAATAAATAACAATGAACAATCAACTTGAGTGCAAAATATTCAAAATAAAGTTAAAACTGCAAGAGTGTAAACTACTGTAGCCTACAAAGCAAGATGCTGAAGATGTTTCTTCTGCTGCAGCAGTAGATGTGCCAAAGAACTTCAATAATGCCCCTGAAAAGATTTTGATTTAAATTATTTTTTTAATTCTTACATATAAGGCACTTAAAGTACATTACATGTATCTGTCGGTCCAGAGGACAGAGGAGCAACAAGGCAGTGCAGAGAGGGGAATGTATCTGGTTCATATAGAGCACAGAGGAAGGAAGAAAGCATAGAAGCAGAGTTATTTTGCATATATGGGGAATTACACAGTTCATTAGGTGAGAAGGTGTTCCCTAAAGAGCTGGGTTTTCAGCCTTCTCTTAAAGAACGAGAGAGAGTCTGCAGATGGAATGGATCTCCCATCTCATTTTACCTCCCTTTTATCCCGCTATTAGTTTCCATTCATTCCACTACGATATGAAAATTAACTTTAAGATACTTAAACTTTCTTCAAATCAGTATTTCATCAAAGTAGTCCACATTAGTTTTCCTAAAAGCAGAAGCACTGTTGTGTTTTGATGACTTGAAATTGGGCGGAGTGGAAAATAGTCCCTGGGGAAACATTTTGTTTTTCACGGCCACTTATCACCTCTCTGAATTATGAATGCTGACGACTTTGTAAACGGCATAAGGTGTCTGATGAAACACCCACCCAAAAAATCAAATTTGAAAATCAAAGAATTTTGTTTTCATGCAGGGAAGTCTTTAGTAGACTCGTCCCTCATGATTTGTTGCATTGTAAAATGTGGGTGAGCTGGAGTAAATGGACCAAACACATAACACATCTGAGTGTGGTTTGGTGAACAATTGAGATTAAATATAAATAAGTAAATTAAAAAAATAAAATAAAATAAACAAGCACCAGATAGGATCGGGCACACGACTAGGTGAATTTCAGATTAAACAGTGAGTCAGTCCAGTGTGTCCAAAAGTGAAACACTGGCGATATGTTTAAGGTCTAATATGGACGTCACAAAACCACAGCAGGTCATTTCCACTGCCTATTTAAAAAGCCTCGCTGTGATAGTAAACTCTTGGCCGGCTCCCTACTGAGGCTCACCTCAGTCTCGCCGCGTTTCACCTTTAAAAAGCAGTGCGCTCCGGCGAGGCGCGCAGGACAGACAGCGGCGCCGCAGCGGGCTGGAGCGACCTGTCTCTTTAAGTTGGTGTCAAAGCCGATTAACGCTGATCTCGGTCGTGATTCTGTTTTCACCGTCTGTTCCCTGAATCTATTTTTGTTTTACGTTGCTGCCGGTGCCGATAAGCTTTTTTTCTTTTTGTACAGTTTTACCACTCGTGCAGAAATAGTCGTGCGTCAGGTATCGGGGTCAAGCGCCTGGTTAACTCTTCGCGAAAGTTTGCACCATGGAGACGTCTTGAACTGTTTCTGCGGCTCGGCTCGGTGGGATTCCCTGCAATAAACCCCAATCTGGCGAGCTGGCCAGTGTGATGTGCGCTGCACCGCGGCCGCTCCAACTTTTTGTACCATGGTAAGCCTGGATTATACCTTACCCTGCAAAGCAAGACATTAACCACTTTCTCTCCGGTAGCTGTCCGAATCCATGACCGTGATTTTGGCAGATGTGATGTGACGCCTCGGGTTAGTAGCTGAAGTTGGCGCAGAATTAAAAATACATAAACAAACAAACAAACAAATACAATATAGCCTATTCAGGGTGAACATAAGATGCAGAAGAGCGTGCGGTACAATGAGGGACACGCTCTGTATCTGTCGGTGGTTGCGCGTAAAGAGGGCACCAAGCGGGGCTTCCTGAGCAAGAAGACCACCGAGAACAGCCGCTGGACCGATAAGTACTTCGCCCTCTACCAGAACGTGCTCTTCTACTTCGAGAACGACCAGAGCACGAGGCCCTCCGGTATATACCTGCTGGAGGGATGCACGTGCGAGCGGACACCGGCGCCCAAAGTCTCCTCCATCAGCAAGGAGCCCATGGACAAACAGCAGGTAGGAGACACAGTTTATCCCTTTTTAATCTGGGGGGGCAATCCTCATGACAGTGATTCTCAGATTTGGTAGTCTGCGGGTTTTTCATTTCAGCAGGCCCAAAAAGTTACAACTGATGAGTGGGACTGCTCCTCGTTTTTTGCCTTAAAGGTGATGAGAAGTAAAATGAGCTGCTGTAGCATGTGGTGGGAATAAAAAAAACTCTAAATGGAGCCAGGCTGAACATAAACTCATAATATGTCATTTAGAGGGCTAGGGTCAAAGTCATGTGAGTTAGATGGAGATAGGGTCTCATAAGAAAGAAATAAAGAAAAAGTCAAGCATCAACAACTTTGTGAGGCCATGCATTATAGTTTTGTCTATAATGGTGGGTGATCAGGAGGTCATGGATTAACCTGCACACCTTGTTTGACATGAATCTTTGACAGTGATATCAGTAGCCTATTAGTTATCAGGAAAAAGCGCATGTATTCATATTTCCTCTGAAAGCAGCCTATAGTTGCTTCTTGTTTATTTTGGTGGTTGTTTGCCACATAATTGTCACCAGCTTTAGGTTATAGGTCATGTACTTGCCTTTTTATTTCCCACTACATCAGTGATGTAAGTCTGGACTGGGGATTCCTGCCAACTAAATTTTGACACCGTATACTCTGTGTTTTCTTGTGTTAAACGTTACGGAAGTGTCAAGTGTCGTTTGGGACAACACACAAATATGTCACTTTTCATCACATCTTATGCTCGTGTATTTCACGTTCTGTTGCAAAGCAAAGCAAATGAATGTTGTTGTGCCATAACAGACGTGCTGAAAATGACACATTACTGTAGAGTGTGCCCTAAGGTCAGTAAGACTATGGATAATTTCACTGAAAACTGAATTAGCTCCTCTGAAAACATTTGCTCTGTGAAGGCAAGTGTTAATTTTAAATGACCCGTATTCCTGTTTGGCTGCTTCAGGGTATGAAGACATGTTTCGTCCCGTGGGCAGCTGGGATGATGTGGGTTACATCTCGAGTAGACTGGCTGTTTCATAAAGTTGGGTTCACCAAGTAAAAGAGCATTTCTTTCTCAACCACAATAAACACTGGACTGACAGGTCTGTAGACGTACAGCAGTATCTGAGTCTGTTGAAAAGGAAAGATTAGACATGTCAGAGTATATTCTCAACTTTAGTGTAGCAATTAATGTGCACATACTATCCTAGTAATAGGGTGAATACACTAAAGAGGCACCAGACCACTGGATATTTGCTGTCTGGGACGCTAAATGTTTTAGACTAGGAAAATCTAGCAATTATTATCTTTATATCGTTAAAACACATTTTTATAGATGGCCATTAATATCTCTGTCTTTAACTCTATGTCTCTGTCTCTCTGTTCCTCCCACTGACCCATTAGTGTCATTTTTATTTCTTTATTTGTTTGTTTGTTTGTTGTTATTTATGTCAGATCAGTTTGCCGGCTTGCTCTCCCTGAAAAATGATTTTTTAAGCCTTCTCGTGCAACCTGGACTACTACCCCTTGCAGCTCTGGGCTCACAGTTGTTTCCACAAAGTAAATCTATCTATCTATCTATCTATCAGGTAGAATAATTAAAGCAACAGAGGTGAAATTAGTGTGGCTAGCTAGTTCACCCAGTTCCTTCCTCACAGTCTGACATATCATCGGAAGTTATGAAAACTAGAGCGCTAAGTTAGTTTTTTCCCCCCATAAAGCGAGGGGATTTTTAATTGACTTATGCATAATTCTAATCCTAACCTTAATCAAATAGGCAAATTGACCACCCAAAATATAAAAAATTCCCCTCGCTTTGATGGGAAACATTTTAGGGGATATGAAGCCACTGATAAGGAATAATGTAAGTACACAGCTTGATGAAATATATTATATATGTACAGTAATTTTTAGACGTTTTAATGTGGAAACAGTCATATTATGCTTTTAATCAATCTCACTAGCAGGATTATGTCCATGTCTTCAGGAATATCCCTTGAAAAGTGAGGGTTAGATCTGCAGTGTGAAAGTGAGGTTACACAGCAAATGCAGTGGTACATTTGCTGTCCAGTCAAATCAAGTGATGGCACATGCAGACGACGTTATCTTTGGGCTAACCCTAACCCTAAGCCCAGTGTCGGTCTGTGACCCAGGGCCACTGTAAGGCCCGGGTTAATAAGTATGAGTGAGTGTGAATGAAAGCCTAGAGACAAGGGAATGCAAGAGTGAAAAGGGCTTTAACTTATTTTTAAAATAGTTTTTTCCCCTTGTGACTAGGATTTTAAAACAAAGAGTTTAAGAAAGAGATTCATACAAACAAAAACTGACATAAAACTCAGTAATGAGTGAATGATTTGAAGACTATTTCAATTTCAATTTAGTAATATGAATATACAGTATAACAACTTGATGGGCTGTATAATACGTAATGAAGGGCTTTAAATATTTCATCTATAAAATCATTCTAAATATGTCTCAGAAGTTTTGTAAAACGAAAACAGGAACAGGACTCAGGGCTATATACTGACTTAAGGATACTTAAACACAGTGTAACACACATTTTCCTTATGAATGGTGTCAAATCATTGTTCTTATGTTGCAAAGAAAATATCAGTCAGTCTCTGACACTTAATGTGACAAAGAAGAGGGTACGCTCATGAGTTTTGCTCTCAGTTTCTCCTCCTCTTCTCCTCCTCTCCAGCTCCTCCTCTGATATGGCCTTGTTGTCACACCAACATGTTCGCAGGGGGGGAAGTCCACCTCAATGGCTGGAAGCTCACAGTTAGCATTTGGAGCATTCAGACAGTGTCTTGCACTCAGTAATGATGTGAGGAATAATAATCAAATGTAATATCAATTTTTTCGAAATGGGTGAACTATCCCTTTAAGCATGATGCCCTTTACAGGATCACACAGTTGTAAGTCTGCAGGTGTCCAGCGGGATTGTAGGCGGGTTCTTGGGTACCTTAAACAAAAACAACAACAACAACAGCAACAACAACAACAAAATGGCCTGCATCACAGTTGCCCTCCCTTCCCCACTTTTGCCAGTAGTTACTGTTCTTTCTAAATGTGACTTTTAGCAGTGCAGTCTGATTGAATTCCTTCCCCTCTGTATCTCTGCTCTACATCTGTGTATTTCAGCACTCCCGGTTGACAGCACACACACATACACACACACACAGAGTGTGTTACTGGCACTCTTTGTACATGGCCTTTGAAATTTCCCTTTAACCAACACCTGGGTCCCTTCTTCTGCAGAGGAATGCTGCCTGCTCCTCTACAGATAAAAAGAAGGAATCAGTCGTTTTGCTTGAAGGAGGAGTTAGAAAGTGCCAGGGGAACCGGATCTACCCCCAAACCTTTAGTGAAAAAACAATTTCCATGATCATAAACTATTAGTTTTATCATTAACTGAATGCAAGACAGAGATTTCTTTGTTTGTTACACCATTTAGTACAACCCCCCTCACATGCTGGAGAAAGGACCGCCAGGGTGTCTTAAATAGCTGTTGTGAGTGTGTCTCGCACCTCACCTGTGCTAAGCCTCCTAACTGTGGCTGTAACACAAATACATGGGTAGCAGGAGGCATGAGAGGACATAATCCCTCATTATCGGAAGTAAACACACTGTCAAACACACTCATGCAAACCTCTTTTGTACATGCCCCAGTGTCCAGAAAAAAACACATCTAACTGTTTAGGGAAAGGTGTCACTTCTCCTTTTAGTATATATTGGAATGGGAGATATTTATGTTATCCATACATGATTGCCCTAAAATGAGGTTCCTCCATGGCTACTTGCTTTTCCCAAAAACACCATGAACTTTCTGGGTGTCAGTATCACAGCTAGTTCATCTTACTCACAGGGTAAGTTGTCGGAAAGTTGCTTTAATAACAAAGACAGGATGTTTGGCATCTATAAAAAGGCAAATTTCTTAAGAGGGAAACTTTTATTGCCTTGTATTGCGTGCCATTTTCAAACAGACTTTCATCTGCTGCTCTTTTTTTTTCTTTGCTAATTGCATTGTTTAAGTTAAATGAGAGAAAGGGGAACGGATAGACGACAGAAAGAAAGACAGAGACCAGAAAACAGCTGTTTCTTCCTCACAGATGATACTCTTTGGTGGACTTGTGGCCAGTCAACAAACTCTCTCTCTCTCTCTCTCCCTCCCTCTGTGTGTGTATGTGTGTGTGTGTGTGTGAGTATGTACACATGTGTCAGCCAAAGATAGTAGAAAAGGACACTACTGTTGAGTTACTGCCCATGCAGTATGACAGCGTGCCATTAGAGCCACAGGAGGCTGTCTGCCTCTGACCCCACAGCGGCTACCGTTTACTTCTTTAGTCCTATGAGTTCGGCCAATCACGCAGTCAGCCGGGCGAACCACGGAGCAAACTGGACTGTGCAGCCGTGCCGTGTTAAACACCTGCCAAGGCATTAGGCATCGGTGCAGAAACAGGGTGATGCAGCAGTAACACTCTATAATGATTTGTGTTTTATATAGGTCATTATAATTACAGAGTTGCATAATGATACTGTTGTAACACATGCAAATTTTAAATGAGTTACAACGACACTCTGAAGTAGTTGCATAAGTATGGAGATGTAATTCCATGTCAGTAACCCTGAGCATTTGGCAACAGAAAAGCAGTCCTCCTCGCTGTGCCGCTGAGAGGAGGCACATCTAACATCCAGACTACAGGTAACAATATTCATGACATAACAAATCATTGTTTGATCCAAGCCCTATTGAAATCCACTCTTTGGATTTTGACAGCGTGCTGAGTCTAAGGCTGGGATTTTAAATGCAGGAACATTAAAGTCAGACGAAACATCAGAGGACATGAAAGTGCTCCAGCACAATTGGTAACTCAGTCCTTTTGATGTTCAATCTCTTCCCAATAGCTCAGCTACTCTCATATCAACATTATTTATTCATTTCCTTGCTCAACATGTTACTCTGCGTTCAAGTCATAATAATCTTGTTCATTAACATGACTGTGATCGCAATTTTCTTGTCTTGCACTTAAATAGGTGCTCTTGTTTGCAACAACAGCTATATCAGCTTCAAAGCAGTTGTCATCATTTTATATGCAGTTCAGCCTCAACAAACCTAATCCACTGTGTTATTACCAGCAACAGTAGTTGTGAGGAGCATTTTATGCTTACGGTCTTATTCTTATTGTCTGGTCAGGTAGTGCAACTCTGAAATTTGTTTGGCCCAGTGCAACTTTTAATGTTTTAATGTTATGAAAATGAACTTTCAGAGACTTCAAACTATGGTGTCATAAGTCATGCACATTAGTTTTCCTAAAAGCAGCAGCACTGGTGTGTTTTGATGACTTGAAATTGAAATTGTCCCAGTCCCTCCACCGCAAAATAGTCCCTGAAGAAACATCACATTGGAAAATCAAGGGATTTTGATTCTATGTTGTGAAATCTTTAGTGCCACCACATGATTTGCAAAATGGTTTATTGTGATATCAAATGTGGTTAAATTGTAGTAACTCGGCCAAACATTCACAAACACTGGTATGGTGCTTTAAAGAGGGCAGGGAGATAAACCTACGTCATTGAATGTTCCGTGTGTAATCCTAAAAATAGAAAAAGCACATGCTTTCAGTGTTTTGCTAATAAGTTCTAGAGGGCAATTAAATGCTCAAAGGGTCAGTGTGGTGCACAGACACCCCATATTCAGCACTGAGAGATGTAGGCAGAGATCAGCCTACAGGATAGTGTGTTGTTCTGGAAAAGCACAAGGTAAATCAAAGGGGGCTGCAATGAAAGATGGAGGGTCCTGTCCCGTTTACCTCATGCTGAAACACTGTCAGTGCTGCTGCTACTCTCTTTCTACATTTCAAATCCTGGATTTGTGTGTTTCACTGTGAAGTTGTTGACATCATCTCGCTGTGGGCTGGAGGTTCCCTGTTGGTCACTGGATGCAAATTGATGTGGTCAGAGTGCGCTGCTGGCCTCCCAGTAGTCATCACAAGAGAAGTCCTTGTTTGTCCACTGATGATGGGCCACACCAGTGTGGCAAACCAGGGGCTGTTTAACCGTCACTGTAGTGAAAAGGCTCCATGTAAGGTGTGAATCAGCCCCTCTTTTAGTGGAAGACGTTCAATATGAAACCTGCCTGCAGCTGGCTAAGGTGCACAGCATCTGTCTGCAACATCCTGGATTCACATCTGGCATGAGACCTTTGACCAGCGTCAGGCTCCTCTCTCACACCCATCATTCCTGTCTGTCTTCACCGTGACTGTTCAACAAGCAGCAATACCACTGAAGTTGTGAACAAATTGAGAAGACAAACGCCATTTAAGAACATGCAAATCAAGTGATAAGACTGAAGGACACAGTTTCAAACCAGCATAGTTAATTTAATAAACAATGCATCAGGTTATTTGAAGATGCAGTCCCATCAAGTATGAGGCCCATGTCTGTGAACGTAATTACATTGTGAAAACATGAATGCATGTCAAAGGCACTTTTTTATTATATTCTCATCACTCCACAAACCTCCATCTGCCAATTACTGTGTGTTATATTCTATTCTGAGGTAAAATAGGGTGAGTAGAGAGGCCATTTAAAGATTAATTAAAAAAAAGAAAATTAATAAATTAATTTTAACAGGCCAAGCCAGGTTTGATTCCACTGTGATTTTTCCCCCCTGCACGCCCTTGCTTTATGCTAATAGAGCTGCCCACTATAAGCTACTCGACCATGCAGCAGGCCACCTGATTGATGTGTTACCATGGTGATGAGGATGAATAGTTGAAGTGGCTTATGTAGCACATAAGTAAGATGTGGTAGAAACACAAAAAGAAATATAGTGGAAAGAAATGTACAGTGAAAATGGGAATGTCGTGGTATAGAGGACCAGACCAGAGAAGGAAAGACAAAGAAGTGGTCAGTGGTGAATATGATGATGATAAAGAAGAGGAAGCGAGTTACGAGCTAGAAAACCAAAGTGATAAGTCTTTAAGTGCAGGCAGGGTATGTGATGGATGGCAGTCGGCTGTTTTGTAGTTTCTGAGAAAGATCATGTGTGCTGACATGTACATGTTTGACTACAGAAGTGAGAAATGAGGATAAGAAAGGTTCCGTTTTAACATTTACTGCCATTGCACTGAGGGATTTCTGAAACGTTAATTCATGTGAAAATTCATGGAAAATAAAACTGGAGCACCTGGTATTGAGTTTGAAAGTGTGATGTTCTGTGTGTTTGCATGTTTGAGTTACTACATAAGGGCAAGGGTGGCACCGCTCTGGGATGCTGCTGTGCTTGACTAAGAATAGCAGCCTTGCTGGTCCTTTTGCCTGCAGACAGTGTCTGAATACCAAGTCAACACAACTGCACCTCACACAGACTCTGCCGCTTGTACCTGTGGGATTTTTGTCCTGCCTCGTACTGTAGTGAACCGTGTTATGTGTGTGTCTGTTTGGATGCATGTCTGTCCGGCTATGTAGCTTTAAAAAAGAACCAGCCAGCAGGTACAGCTAGGCCATATGGCAGGGGTGATACTTAAGGTGTCAAAATGTCCCTAAACCATGGAAATAGCTCAGTGCGTATGTTTGTGCGTAATTGTTGTGAACATCATCCTTGTGCTGTCTTACGAACAGTCCCATGCTTTCTCTCCAACTCATGCAGAGGAACCGACAGTAGCCAAGTAGCAAAAAAACATGCATGAAAATACAGGCTCCAGACTACATACACACAAGGCTCTCTGTCCATATTAGGTGTAATCACATCAGTTTTAAAGGACCACACCAGTGATTTTGCATGTTTGGTATAATATCTGCAAAATGTGTTAGTTTCCATTTATTCTGATATGAAAATTTTAGAGACTTCAGACTTTCTTCACACCAGTGTTCCATCACCGTAATAAAGTCGTCCACATGAGTTTTCCTAAAAGCAGAAGCAGTTTTGTGTTTTGATGACTTGAAATTGGGCGGAGTGACACGGTCCCTCTGCCAGGGAAAATAGTCCCCGGGGAAACGTTTGCTGTACACAGATAATTATCAGTTCTTTTGTTGATGAATGGTGTCGACTTTGTTCGGCAAAAAAGCAGAACATTATAAGGTTGGTGTTGCGACCAAAACTTCCTATTTGCTGACTGCTCAGAGGAATCTCAGTGACACAACACATCTGCACAGACAAAGCGCTGAAGTGGAGAAATTGGCTCTCTCATGTCATTTGTGGTTACACCAAAGTTACATGGGCTTTTGAGTGGAAGCAGGAAATGTAGTACACAGCTCTTTTATTTATGTGTCACGAGCCCTACACTGAGCTAGAAGAACTGTAGAGAACTGTACAGTTTCATCAAATCAAAAATAAATGTACTCGCAGGAAAATCCCAGCAGTTATGTGCCTTATTGGTTCCCCCTCTGCTTTACATTATTCCTGATGCATGGCGTATGCACACAGTCAACATCACTAAAGATGGTGGCTTTCTCACCTTCAAGAGAGGCCATTCGTTGCCACTCATTCTTGTACATGAAAAACTATTCCCAAAGACTTGAAAACTGCCTGAGCTAATTCATCCTGATAATCATGATGCTTTCATTCCGATCTGTCAGCCTTTGTTTTCTATCATCATTTCACTGTGCCTGAGGTGAGTGTTTATATAGCAGGATGTGCATTATGTTACACTGTACTTACTGTCAATTCCACAAGTCCTACAAGCCATACAGCACTGCTAGAAGTCGCTTAGCTTTAATATGTGACTATAGGTCGTAATAAGCTGCTGCACAAATGACCTGTTGGGTCGTTTTTTTGCTGGAGGACGGTCTCTGTCAATAACATCATGCCAGCAGCTTGCGACTAAATTATGTGGCATGCATTGCAAATGAATTGGGGGACATGTAAACTAGTCATATAGTAGAAAATTACCTCTGGGTCTAAAGGACACCGGTATTGTTCTTTGAAGCTCATGTTATTTCCACCTAAATTCTCAGGGAACACACACAGCAGTAAAGGAGCCCTGACTTGCTAATGGTACCATGAAGGATGTACAAACACACAGCAGTCTAGGCATGTGCACAACTCTGGACTGAGGTGACCGTATTTTCAAACCCCCAAACTCGGACCCTTAAGTGCACTGCACACACATGCATGTATGTGTTATGCACGCATCATAATTGTTTTCATCAGGATGGGGTACAGCTATTTCAATACTTAGCACAGCTACAGAGCGCATCTTTCATTTTAGTGTTTTACAGATGTTTGTCAGGACGTGGGACACCCTGCTTGAAACCGAAGTAAACCTGAACAAACCAGGATGTCTGGTCACCGTACTCTAGAAGGAAACACCGATGCATGGTTTTGAGACTGTTGGACTGCACCACTGAGTGAATCAATGTTGTGAAATCAAATGAAATCAAACCCTAAGTTAAGTAGCTAAGTAGCCCAGTTTTCGTTGTCTGTCTTGTAGGTAAGAAAGATACAGTATGAGACAGATAACTTGGATGCAGTAATATTATCCGGCTCATGTTGTATTGTAACGGGCAGCGAGTCTCAGCACTAAGCACTGGCTGTGAGTAGAGGCTCTTGTATTTGTCTGCATGCCAGACAGATGAACTGATGATTGTGACTGGACGTAGTGATGCTGGACGCAGGGCAAGCCAGGGCTTTAAGCTCCCTCTGTCTGTCTCCCTGTCATTGTTATCCTCTAGCTTAAAGTGGGCCTGCGGCCGGGGAAGCCGCATTAGCAATGCAAGGAGCTGTACAAGCTCTGGTGGTTATGTAACCCCTCCCCCCTACACATACACACACACATGCACACACGCACACACGCACACACACACACACACAAAAACAAGCCCTTAAGCCTCTCTCTGGTCCGTAGCCGGCACACGCTAGCTAGTGTCTCTCACCCGCTTATCGTTATATCATTATTATACAGGCCTACTTTCCCCCTGTGGTAGCCCCACAGGAAAATATATTGTCAAATGTTATAATACAATGTAAAAATAAATAAAATATACTTTGCACAGAAAGGTACTGTCAACATCGATATGCAGTAGTGGTTTTGGTTTGCTTCAAGAGGCACAAACTACCAAAGTAAAAAAAACACACTGGGGCCTATCTGTGTACCACATAGGTTATTGAAGTCATTTTTCACAATGTTTACTACTCAAGGTTTATTGAACGCAAATGATAACTATGTCTTTTTAAATTACTGATAAGTAAGTACACTTGTGTCCCAGATACCTCTCAATATTTAAATTTACATTTCCCGAGGGCTCAGTGCAGTTTTGATTTTTCAGTTACAACTAACTGTTGTGCACCTTCGCTACATCCCTAAATCAGGATGTCAGCTAAATAATCTGCAATTACATCAAGAGCCATACCATGAAAAAATGTGTGTAGTAGCCGTGCTCTTTAGATTCTAGCAATGAAAAATCAACACTAGCTCAATTTGTTTCTATTTCTCTGATCTCTCAAGATGTTATAGTAACAGTGGGATGGTATTGGATGTCCTGATTATGTAGTTGTATCATATTAAAACCTCCACTGCAAAAACAAATCTGGCCCTGCCACATATAGATGCCATGACCACTGACATCTTGGTAACAACAATGTTTTTTGCTCATTCTTACAGCAGACATTGTTGAACTAATGTACTTATGTAATGGGCAAATGCAGCACTAAACACTTTGATCAGTAGGGAAATAACGATTGCTTAAGAAAAAGGACAAAAGTGTTGCATTGTAACTGTCATGCTCATCATTTGGCAGAGAAATGTATTCGTGCATACACACGTGCAAATCACATGTATGCATGTTCAGAAGACATTACACAGGCATGCATGTGCTTTTACATTATTTACACTCGGATTTAAATGCGACTGAAACGAGTCCCTGTTTAGCCTGAATATTGCAGCAGCTGAGCATCAGACATTTTCCTTTTCTCTGACAGCGGTTATGAAAGTCGAGCAGACCATCGGCTCAAGTGTTAACTGTCACAGGCAGCATTATGCTTTCATTTCATATGAAAGCATAAATACAAGGAGCATGATAACACAGTCACCAGATTTGATCGCTGACTTTGTGGCCCTCGTCTGGCCCTCGTTGCCAACATGTTCACACTTACAAATCTTTCCTCTCCTATTTACACTGTAGAGAAAATGAAAGAGTACGGACAAGCCTAAGGGCAAAATTTGGCCCTCATTAGAATTACTATGTCCTTTTGGGTTTTTTTTTTTTACCACCTGACCTATGCTGGTGTGTGACCTTTATGTATCCATGTGATGTGCACTGTTAACACGAGCAAACACCGAGCAGTGTGTTCTTACAGCAAGCAGAATCACAAGACATGCAGTATAGATCATTTTTAACTCCTAGGATGATGTAATCGACCTTGAAGCAGAATGCAGACCAATGCAATATGATGCTCGACTAATAAATATGCATATTCTGACTAATAATGTGTATATTCTGTCTAACTGAACGTGCATATGAGCTGTAACGTTTTGCATCCTTGGCGGTGACTTACCTGCTGTACAGGCAACCTCACTGTCTTGATCACCAATAAGGACGCGAATAACTGCAAAACCAGTTTCTGCCAATGTAATTTTTTATGAGGGTTGTAATGGAGGAGCTGAGAGACAGGAAACTAGTTTGTCTCTCATTCAGTCATGCTCATTTTTTTGTTTTTTATGTAAGTTGTTTGTGTTAGGCCAATATATTGTTGTTATTGCTTATAGTCTTTCTGAAGACTATGAGCACCGAGGAAGAAGTTAGCATAAAAAATATTGCATGAATCTGGATCCATATTTGTCTGCAAATGCAGCACATCGCACGTCGCATTGCTCCCATGGCCAGAAAAAGTTGCTCAGTTTTGTTTTGTTTGATCATTTTTGCAAAATAAAGTCACTCGGAGGTCTGAAAAGTGGTGAAAGGCCCTCCCCTGTCTCAGCCAGTCCACTGGACAGGCCTTTGGATATTTGCACGTCAAAAGGATTAATATCAAAATGTCAAACTGGGGACATAATGTGGTGAACAGATATGCTGGTATGAAAATCGTTTTCATACTAGCAGTAGTAGTGTAGTAGTGTTTTCTTAATTAAAATCTGCCAGTTAATGTTTGCTGATATGTTTGTGGATTATTAAGATATCCTGATGTAGTGACTGACCTAATTTGTCTAAATTATTTTTTCTCAGAGCAGAAACACTTGGGGCATCGCATCACAGTTAAAGATACCAAGAGAGTAATTTTCACACAATATATAAAAATCAAAGGAACTGAGCTGTAAAATGTAACAACCAGGAAATCTACAATCAATTAGCAATCAGAAATATAGAACTCTTATTTTCCTCTCTCTGCCTTTGTGTGTCTTTTTTTAATGTCTTGAATAAAAAAGAAGTCAGATAATCAGGGAGCTTTTTATAGCATTATTATAGCATTTATAGCTTTACATATGCCTAAACCATTACAGTTAAATTGCAAAGAGGCAACTGTTGAATATTTTTTTTGTATGAATGTGCACACATGTGTCACTGTGTTTCCATGTGTTTGCGAAGAAAGTGTGTATCGCAAAAAGTGACATTTCTCAAAATTGTGTCATCTGGCCTTCCTTGTGCGTACCGACCAAAGACTTGTCATAGCCACTCAAGTCACTTAATTAGATCATTGATTTGCTTGGGCTATGCTGGGGGTGATGTAGCCCACTGTGTCACATCGGTTTATCGTTGTTAACGTGTTTTGACGGAGTGGCAGGACACAGTGCGATGAAGAGTAGCTGGTCATCTAGGTTATTTCAACCCAGAGGCGTCATGATATTCACAGACACCATGACCCATTCACGGAGCAGCGTTAGTGGTCACAGCTACAGCTCGGTGTTTGTGAAGTGCTGGTGCAACAAGTTGTTGGGACCTTCATCTTGGCTCAGGCAAACTAGATCAAGGATCAAGTCAGCCCTGTGACACAATCAGAGTAGCAGAGCAGTCACGCTGGCAGCAGGAAGCCTTGATCCTGACAGCATGTGTAAGATTTCCAAGCGTGAAATGCTGATGGGACTTTGTGGGTGTGGCATCCTGACACAGTATTTTGCGAGCACTGTTTTAGTTTTAAGTCAGGAAAATGTTCATAGGTCAATATAATTTGCTTATGAACTAGGCCTGTGCAATATAACCAAAAGTCAAGTCAAGTCCATTTGGTCATGCTGCAAAATCCATCCACACAACAACAAAAACCACAAAAGTCAAACAAAGAAATATTGCACAAACAAAAAAAGCCAGTGAACAGTCTCCCTCAGTTCTCCCCCAGGGCCAACTGGGGAGAACTGAGATAGCTACTGGGACAAAGGACTATTTACACTGCAGTTTAAAATCACAATATAATTGATCATATCAGTCGATATCAATAACATCTCGTCAATATCAAGTAATTTCTATAACACATTTAAAGGCTACTTTTGGCTTCTGGGTGAAATCTGAAGAAATACACTGGCTATCTGTGTGTCCATCACAGAAAATAATCAATGTTGAAATTTAGTGACCTTTTATCGAATTTGGTGTTGATGATGCGGCCGCTGTAGCCACTGTTGTTGAAAGTGAAAGTGTTGTTTGGGCCTTGTTGAGCGCCTGATTAGTGCCGTGAGCGGTTATCGAAGGGAATGACTCTGGGATGTTAGAAATAACTGTGAAGGATACCGGACGTGTTACTGATGTCATTCAAAGTTAGTACTCGTCTCAGAATACTGTGTGAGAGGTAGGTCCTATTTTAAAATACATACAACATGCTGCAGAAATGAATGATGGTAAACTGGCATTACCATACATACTCAGGTCAGGCTGGACTTGCAAAATGACTTTGGTTCATGGTAAATTTGATTTAATATTCAGTGATGGCTTTGCATATTGTTGGCGTAGACACACATTAAACTATGCTCATGTCCCCTCTGTGGCTCTAATAGATCAGGCTGGGTTAAACTGCAAACACCTGCTTCTTCAGGGCTATGTGCAGCACATAAAAAAAAACAACATCTTGCTA